>BDDA01000829.1:4068-50532 GCA_001662385.1 Chlamydomonas asymmetrica
ATATTTATAAGGCACCCTTCTGATGTCGAAACAGTCGAAACCCGCTTAATCCGACAACACCACGTGCGATTACGAATGTGGGTGGGGCACCGCACACATAAAATGCAGTACGTAGTGCTCAAAATTATTGTTACAGGCTGAATTGGCAGGCAGGCTTACAGAATTGAGGTATTGAATGTCCAGGAACGATGACAGCTCAATGTGACCCTTTGTCGAGTCCGTTGGAAGGATGCGCCCGATGTAGGTGTCCACATACGCCACCCAATCAGCGCCGGCCTCCTTTGGCCGTCCCACCAACTCAGGGTGCTCGTCGCCATTGCCACCATCTGCAGGCGGGGCCGCTGTGGTCTCGGGGACGGGCTTGAGGGAGTGCTTGCTGCTGAAGCGCGTGGTGGTGCTGGCGTTGAACCACTTGGGCTTGTGGATGTCTGCCGGGCCCGTCGCACCGAGCGTGTAGAACACACCGCCGCTCCCAGAAAACCTGTGTATTTAAGCGCAGTTAACCAGCATGCAGCTTCAGTGCTTTGATGCCTGCAAACACCGATAAATGGCGCGGGTGCAATCAGGACACGTGTTATGGGTCAGCAGGCATGTGGTCTGAATCCTCAGCAAATCACCATGCGCACTGCATGTATGATCAAGGTGCATGTGGGTGCTAAGGCAGGTCAGGTGATAAACTTCAACAAGAGTGGGGTGGGGCAAATGCGTGGCCTGGCGCTGGGGTATAGTAGCAACCGCCAGCAGGCAGTCTTCGCGCACACTCCTGCACACTGCACACTGCACACTGCACACTGCACACTGCCACTGCGCACTGCACACTGCACACTGCACACTGCATTTACCCGTCCACTGTGCGTATGACCATGCAACGGCTCACATAAATAGGCTAGCGCTAGTAATGTGTGTTCGCACTCGCCTGTGGTGGTGGGAAGTCAGGTTCAGGCAACCATGCTCCCACACACGATCCTTTTTCCGGGGCCTGAAGCCTTCAATGAATTCAGGGCCCTCCGAGACGATCGGCGCGTTGGGGTCACTCTCGTCTCCGGCCTGACGCTCCCCCCACAGCAGCGGGCGGCTCCAGTGCAGCTGATGGTCTGTGATGCGCTGGTGGGGCGGCTCTAGGCCATCCACCTGCATGCACGCACGGATGATGGGCAAGGCGTGCGCATCAGCGCCACTCTGAAACCGTGCAGGGCACGGAAACATGAGGTGGAATAGCCTTGATCCTCCATCCAAAATCCAGTCATGGTGCAGATGTGGATGCAGGATGTGCGTTGGCCAAGAAGTCAGCTGGCTGACCTTGTATGCATTTGCGACATATAGGTGTAGCGAACAAAGTTGAACCCATGCCCACACGTGACAATCGCTGCAATCGCTGTGCATCTATGCGTAAATTGAAAACTTGCATAGAATGATCCACTGCTGGCATGGTCTGCACGGCTTATTATCTCACCAGGATGCGCCCGTTGGATAGTGTCACGGAGACAGGCGCAGGAGGGCTCTCGTCGCCCCACTCGGTGTCGTACAGCTCCGTCTCATTGTCCAGCTCATGGGGGACATGCCGCGCAAGCTTGTAGTGCGCAGCGCGAATGGCGTGCAGCGGCACCCCGTTGTGCTTGCCCGTGGTGGCGTCGCGCACGGCCTTGGTGTCGTCGCTGTCGTCGGAGCCGTCCGTGGACTCCTCCTCGTCGTCTTTCGCATGTGCACGATCCATGGCGGCGCTCACATTGAAGCCCAGCGCCTGCATTTGGAATTGAAGTATCAGGAGTCGCCGCCTTGTGAAACAACCCAACAAGTGGCATGCCTTGCTTGACCGCCAATGGCGCAAGTCACCAGCCCATACTGTGTGTAGTGTGTGTGATAATGAAACTGGCTTTAGGGGGATGCAGCGGTGGCAACGCAATACAAATGCAGCAGTACATGTGCATGGCTGCATGGGCGTACTCCATGCAGCACTTCCGTGAGTCTAAAGTTGATGCAGGACCGTCTGCGTGCAGCTGCCTTCACTTTCTGTGATGCTTTAGAAGCCCAACCCAAGTGCATGGCGCCACGGTTGTGTGTAAGTGTCGCCCATGCTCCGCTGTCATCCGCCTGATGACGTTATTGTGTCCTACTGCTGCCACGGTGTCTGCTGCCACAGTGCCTGCTGCCACGGTGCCTGCTGCCACGGTGTCTTAAGTGTGCCTCAGGCACACGCGCTCACCTTGTCCAGCAGCGGGCCCACCTCCTTGATGCCCTTCTGCAGGCGCTTGCTCTCAGCCGGGCCCAGCTTGGAGGCGATGCCGTCACGCAGGCGGCCCATCATCATCTCAGGGTAGTTGATCGCAACCTGTAAGCCACGTTGGTAGGGATGCTTGGCATGATCTACATTTGTGCGTGTGTAACTTCAGGCAGATGGGCAAGGCAGCAACATCCATTGGTGCGAACGTCAGGTCAGCTCGCTGCAGCCATGCCGCTGTACCTTTCTGCCTACCAATAGCACACCCCTATGCGCGCGGTCCGGGTATCCCGGAAGCAAGGGGGGGCACAGGTTACTTGGCATTGGCTGCTACTAGTCAGCACCACTGCTCAGAGCCTAATCTGTGCGGACAAGTGAAGGGTTCCTACGCATGGTGAGTGAGATGTGAGGTTGGTACTGTGACCTGCACTGAACACATAACACTGTCCATTCCTAACAATCCTGCAATTCTTGGCCAGCGCACCTTAAATCCGTTGGCGTGGAATGACTTGAGCCCCTCCCTGAGGTGAAGGCCGTACAGGCTGCCGGTGTGGGCGGCACACGTGAATGTCGTGATGCGCACTTCGGTGTAAGACACACCATCAGCGGTGTGCAGCACCACATCACCCACACGCAGCGGGGACACCTGCACAACGATGCACAAGTGATGCACGGCGTACACGCGTACCGTCACCGAAAGCATGCCAGCCAGCTTCTGAGCACTTCCAACCAACTTGCGTACCAGCTATACCAGCAGCCTGTATCACTCACACAACCCAGCGAGTGACAAGTGCGGACAGCAATCTGAGAGCTGCTGACTATCCTGTTGGGCGTGCTGCTGTGCCATCCACCATGCGGGTGCATGCGGCGGGTGCATGCGGGACATGCGGGCGCAGGATTCAAGCAAGCTTGACAATAATATGCAGGCTTTCCATCCAAGCCTCAGTACAGAACAGAGATGGGCAACAACTTGGATGGAGCTTAGCCGAGGCCGACACGCCCCTCTACCTAATGAGGACTGGTAAGTACCTTGAGCCATTGGTTCTCCGACTGGGCCTTCAACGGGTCGATTGCCCTCAGGCCGGTGGTGGTGTAGAAAATCTGCTGGGGCGTGAAGAAGGGTTCCACCTCGTTGAAGCCTGAGCATCACACGGTGTACAGCATCACACGGTGTACAGCATCACACGGTGTACAGCATCACACGGTGTACAGCATCACACGGTGTACAGCATCACACGGTGTACAGCATATGCAGCATTGCGGCGGGATGCAGGAAGCATGCACGCAGGCACGCAGGGAGGTCGTGTTTATCGTGTTGCATTGCCCTAGCTACTCTCTTGTGTCAGCCTGTCAGCACATGTACTGCTGCATGTACATGCACTGTTGGGCAAGCAGGTGTTTCAGTGGAAGCAGCTGTGTTTCAGCTGAGCGCATCAGATGCAGGGAGATAGGGCCACTCACATGCCTGCTGTGATTCAGTAATTAGCCCTGCACAGTTTTAGCAGAGTCTGCTGGGCGGGGACAATCATCGCCCCACTCTGGAATCGCGTGACTCATGACTCATGACTCATGATGCCTCACCCACGACAGTGATGGGGCCCTGCAGCACCGCCCTGACGCGCTCGCTGGAGGCGGTGCCCACCGCATGACCCACAGCAGCTGGGGCACCGTAGCTCAGGCCATTGTGCGGCACCGCGTTGCACAGCACCTGATCACCCTCCGACACCTGCAATCCATGTAACAATGACACAGGTCATGTGTGCCGACTTGGTAAGGTATTTAGCAAGACATTACCCGTCTGGGTGCTTGATCAGTTATGCATAGGTAATGAAGTGCATGGGCAAAAGGTTTTACCTGAAACACTAGAAACACACCACTCACTAAACGCTCATAAACACAGGCATTGCATGCACCGATGTATACAGTATATATGTGGACACTGTTATCAGTATTGCGTTGTGTGCTGGATTGTGCTGGCTGATGCAACACCTACGTATTTGACGGGCTTCGCGGGGGCGTTGCCCAGCAGCACAAGGGTACGCGGCACGACACCCGCGCCTTGGTGTTCGGGCGTGGCGGTCCTGTTCTTGGGCTTAGCTAGGGTACGGCGCGTGTGGTTGGCCGGCGCCACACCTGCAAGCCACCATCCCACAGGATGCACCACATGACGGTGCGCAGAAGTGATGTGGTAACTTGACTCTAGCTGGAGGGGCTGTGCTTGCAGGAGGCTGTGCTTGCCAGTATTGCCAGTACTGCCAGTATTGCCAGCTATGGGATGCTCTATCCATGCCACTATCCATGTGTGTCGTGTCATGCAAACATGGTACATGTGTCAGGCTAGTGAGGCGTGGGGCAGAGGGGCATAGCATTGAGTGCAAGCGCTTGCAAGCTGCATAGGGTCCAGACTATCGTCACAGGATAGGACCGAAAATTAACAAGATCCAGCACCAGCATGCTGTCTGATCATCATCTGGGCATGTCAGCGTGCAGGCAGGCAGGCCTCACTTGCGCATGCGGGCAAAATTGCACACACACGCGCGCGCTCTTGACCATAGACCTGTCGTCAATCCCGGCAGGTCTGCTGCTGCCGGCCCGGTCTTGTTCTTCAGCCATGCCTCCACCAGTGCACCCTGCGGCAACAAGGCAAGCAACCGCCATGTCATGGAGACGGAACCACCGGCAGCATGGAAAGCATGCATCTCAGGCATCTGCAAGCGCTGTGGGATGAGCACGAGGTGCATTGCAGGTGCCGCCCACTGTCCCTTGAT
This sequence comes from Chlamydomonas asymmetrica, assembly GCA_001662385.1. Classification (NCBI taxonomy): domain Eukaryota; kingdom Viridiplantae; phylum Chlorophyta; class Chlorophyceae; order Chlamydomonadales; family Chlamydomonadaceae; genus Chlamydomonas; species Chlamydomonas asymmetrica. The sequence continues at coordinate 9,055 of BDDA01000829.1, forward strand.
GCCACTCATGCAGGACTTCTCATGCAAGATCGCTCATGCATCTTTTTTCGTAGGACCAATCATGCACTTGGAGCTTTTGTGTGGGTGCTAACAAAGCTGCAGAAGCACCGCATGCTCATGCCAAACTGAGAAAGACTTCATACAGTACAGCCAGAGATTGTGTGTGAGCAATCGAGTTACACCGTGTCAGTGGGCCTGCATGTCCCAGTGCAGTACATTGCAGTGCAGTGAGCAGTACAGTATTGCAGCACCCACTCACCCACGTGAAGTCCTCATGCGTGTAGTCAACGTCTGTAGCCAGGCTGCAATGCATCAATCAAGAGCATTCCGGCATGCAACGCAAGCTACTGTCAGCCATGGCCCGCCCTGCCCGCCCACGCAAGCTCGTCAATGCAGAGCAACGTTGGCTTTGATCCCTTTTGGCTCCTGCTGGTTTCATGTACCTTGCATGCACGGAGGCAGATCACTCACCCCAACGCGGCGTGGTGGACGGCTGTGGTGTCTAGCGAGACGGTCATCTCCATCGCCTCGCACGCGGCCTCCACCTCGGCCCTGTAGGGCTGCGTGGCCCCCAGCAGCACCTCGCCCAGCCGGGCCGCCAGCGCCCTGCCACTGATGAGCCCGTCAAACGCGGCAGACGCTGATGACAGATACTGTAGGAAGTCAGAAAAGGGTGTAGGCACACATGTGGGCATTGTGTGGACACCGGAGGCACGCACGCACGCACGCACGCACGCACGCACGCACGCACGCACGCACGCACGCAGCAGTGCACATTGCATCAGCACAGAGAGTTCCAGACTATAACATACATGGCCATGCCAGCGCACCCACAGGCACAGGAGGGATGGAACGATAGACCAAGCATGCTAGCTGCAAGCACGTGTGCCGGCTTGCACAAGGCATGTGCAAGCGCCGCCATCATGCAGCACATGTCTCCGAGCAAGGCGGATAGTGGTAGGTGTGGGCGTGGCAGTACAAGGCAGTACAAGGCAGTGTAAGGCGAGGAGGGTGCGTGAGCGGGTGCTTCACACTGCACGCACACACACCCGGCAGCTGCAATGGCATGACACAATTATTGCTCAAGCGGATAGTTGCATCAGCACGCTGAGCGCACATGTGTGTAGCTGAGCTGGTGACCCTGCCCTGAGCTGGTGATGGTGGTAACGACGGTGGTTCCCAGGAGACCCGATCTTACTGCAGCATCAGGGATGATGTTCCTCCACGCCTGGCATATGGCCTGGTACGCGGCCTTGTCCAGCTTGTAGGCCACGTACAGCGCAGCCTGCGAGCAAATGAGGGGAGCCAGCTTGGGAGAAAGCTTGTACACTAAGGCAGGCAGAGACACCGTGCAGGGCACGCACGAGTGCGTCGATGCTTGATTGGTGGGCTGGCGGGTGGAGCAATGCAGATGTCTCCCCAGCGCATGCGTATAGCAGCTGCTCACCGTGCACAGTCAGCGCACAGTCACATGCACTGATTGCAGATTCCAGGACGACCCCCACATGAAGTGGAGGACATGCATGTACTTGTGCATGCATGCATGCATGCATGCATCCTCAGGGACGACATGCAAGCATTTGCAGTAGTTGCACTAATTACACATGCATGTACATACTCCAGCTCTGACTGCGTATGGCACCCGCAACCAAGCACTGCTCACCTGCAGGGCGAAGCTCTGAGTTTGCATCCGCGTGCGGACCGTGCCAAGCACGAATTCGGGGTCACACATCGCCGCCTGGTACGCGACCACAAGGACGCCGTCCCTGCTCAGGGCGTCCCAGCTCAGGCCGGGGCTGGCGCTGCGCAACACACCGTCCATGTGCGCGTCAAAGAGCGCCACCGCCAGGTACTGCCCGTAGTGGGTTGCCACCTCCACGGGAGGTGCGGATGAGTCGTAAGACGGCTTCAGAGCCCACACGCCAGTGGCTGCAGTTTGTCAATGGCATGCATCGTTGTGTTGCAGCGCTTAGTGTTTGTTGCAGAATTCTCAAGGCGTGGGGCAGGGAAGTAGTAAATGGATGGGGGCGGGGTGGGGGGTGAGTAGGTGAGTAGGTGGACTCGATGAAGGCATTCCATGAAGCGATGGGAAATCACAGCAGGTAATGCTTGCGAGTGTCATGTAAGGCCTCTGTCGCCACGTATGCGGTCCCTGGTCAATAAGCGCCAGGGTTAGGTGTGTGCGTGCTCAAGCTCCTGCATTCATCAACGCATGTTGTTGATGCTGTGCTGGCACATACATGTCGTCAATCCTGGAGAATCTGGTGAGAGCAGCATGTAGCGGGCACACGCGGGCGGGGTAGGCTATCCGTGACGCTTACCCGTGACTTCTGCGTTTGGCGGCATCGGCGGGGTCCAGCCCTCCCAAGTGGCCAGGTGGGACATCTCCACCACCTTTCCACTCAAGGGAGGATAGCCAGTTAGGTTGTTAGCGTTGCCATTTTCCACAGGCAGCTTCTCCTTTGACGCAGCAGTGTCAAAGGAGAAGCTTGGTTTGTTGGTCGTCAAAGGGGCACCCAGAAATTCTTCAACGGCCAGGGCAGCTTTGGTGCAGTCAACCGTGGCACTGAAACGGCCATTCATAGCGAGCTGGTGGCATAGGAGAGGCACAGCCAGATTTGTGGAGAGGTCGTGCAACTTCACGTCTGTCGAGAGTTTGGGCGGGAAGCTGTTGGGGAAGAATGTGTGCGACACGCCACCGCCAGCGCAACGGATGAGTGGGTCTAGGTATGGGAAAACATCAGGCTGGGCACTTATCAGCTCCACCGCTCCCAAAACTTGCTTGACTCGGTCCATGTTGTCCATTTTGTGAACGCTGTTAAAGTGTAAATTGTAATATGACAGTGCCCTCGTTGTCGCCTCCTGCATGCAAGCGAGCCCGGACGGAGGCAAGGAGGAAACACAGCGGGTACGAACAGGTGCTCAAATCACATTTACAGCTTAGTGTTGTTTGTATGCTCTTGCCACGGTTCAGGTGACTTCAAGGTGGTAATCCTGCCATGGCAGTTGGCATGCGTCCAGCAAGAGTGAGCACGCTTGCAAGCTGAAAAAGAAGCCAGCCTTTCAGGCTGAAAGGTATATTGTGGAGTTTGTATGGCACCCTAAGGGTCAACACCAGCACCAAGGCCAATGAGCACTGGCAAGCACCAAAATGCAAGCATGGCGACGCACACCGACTGCTGTCCGAAGGAACACGCCATTGGTATGCAATTGGTGCATGTAATGCAAGTATTGGCTGCGTTGTCGCTCCTGCACATTTGGCGCTTTGGCACTTCGGCACTGCAACCTGACTCTGCTGACAATCTGCTGACATAACAGAAGAGCTGACACAAATTCTGCTGACATACAGAAGAGCTGGCTGGAAAGCACGCTTACGCACTTGCCTTTGACGGTTCAGAAGCTGGTCGCAGTAGTCTTGTAAGCTAGAAACCCAGCTGCAGCGGGGCGCCAAGCAAGGGCGGAAGGGAGGTCGCGTTAAGACACTTGAGCAGTATACACATGTACATACACTTGTATACACACAGGCGGGGAACGCCGCAGGGCATGTGCGCGACCTTATATATTGTTTGGATTAATCGTCAAGTCAAATCAGGACTAACGCACAGCTCTTTTGCTGGCTCCGCTTAATTGCGCCGCGGAGCCTTCAAGGCCTGCCACTTGGCCAAGTGGCAGGTCAATCAACTGCTGGCAAAACGTCGTACTGCAGCAACATGTAAACTTTCAGGTTCAGCAAACTGAAATAGTATGCCTTCCCTGTCTTTCCAGGACTCGGTTCTTGGCTTGGGCTGGGCTCAAGCCAATCAGTAATGGGCAACGCATCTAGCTGTCGAGTATTTCATGCAGCATGGGCACGTGCCGGCAAGCAAGCAAAACTAGCACGATGGTGTCCTGCTGTTCTGTATATTCACTGACAGTTTATTCAAAGATAGAGAGCCAGCTGCATATAAACTGTCAGGCGTGCCACTGACGTGCCACGGACGTGCGTCATCCCGGAGGTTCAGTTGCGCACGCGTGGCAGTGTGAATACTACTCTGATTCTATGAGGAGGAGGGGTGTGTAGGGTGGTCTCTCGCGCTGTGCAGGGCAGCTAAAAGCCATTGAAAACTCAAAAGTGCTACACTGGTGCCACCTCACCGTGCGCAGTGTGTGCGCTTTTCGCAACCTGCCTGTTTTTTTTTCCTGTATGCTTCGGCTCTCACATCCAGCAGGCACTGTTTGAGCCTGGCAAACATATCAGTTGTGGCATTAAATTGTTGGATCAGCCTGGATGAGCGCTGCAGATTGTGAGCAATAAGCTGCGGTATGTGCCTTCTGACTCGGCCATCGCCGGGGTGCCCCGCGAATCCAGGCCAAATAGAAAATGGATGGGCAGCAGCAGGGGGCGCAGGAACGAACGCTACCTCGCACGCACCACGCACTTGCCAGCGAGCCGCCCAACAGCTGTGCCACCTCCCCTGCTACACTGCTGCAAAAGCTGGCCTGGTGCAACATTGTTGGCTGTATCAGGCCTGCAATGATGTCGCTTATGCCATGCATTCACTAGCGTGCACCACACGCTGATGCCAGCGCTCCAGGAACGGTGAGACACTGCCAGCAGGAGCCGCAGTCTGGTACTGAGGGGCCGCCTGTGCATGCCGGATTTGCATGATGGGCGCGCATGCGTGCATGCATGCATGGACGGAAATGCGTGGACAGAAATGCATACGTGGAGAATGGTTGTGTTCAGATCGCATTTGCGCACTTTGGATGTCTGCCAACACATGGGTCATGAACACATGCAAGCCTGAGCATGGAGCGAGGTATAAGTCGCATTCACGCTTCAATTCGAACCTACAGCTTTGCGCGGTACGGGTGACAGGCGGTATAAATGGCGCCCCCCACTGCAGCTGGATTTGGCTTGCAGTAGTGTTTATTGTGTTTGCTCCCGGCGTCCACAGTGAACATATCAATATGGGTGCTGTGCTTGCAGATGGGTGTAACTTTTTTCTTCTTGGTGTGGAAGCTTGCATGTGGGCGCCCCCTGCTCCATCCGCTACAGCTGCGCTAAACCACACCGGGACAGCGGACAAGCCCCGGCATTGACGGTCCCTAAGGGCGCTACTCACTGCAGTCGCTGGCACTTGCTTCACGGTCACTTGCGTGCAGCAGTACAATTGCTGTTCCTCTCACGGTGGTGGCAAACACGTCGGCACAGTACAGGCTAGCTACGTACCCCCCCCCATATTTCCACTGCAGCAAAGTGGCAGTCTTCAATTCGCGGAGCTTTTGTCCACCGCACACTGTCAGGTGGACGACAGCACAATAGCATGAAGCAAGCTTCAATAAGATGTGCCAGGACAAGCGGGCAGATGGGGCGAGGGCGCTGGCGTTGTTTGTGTAAGCGATTGCACGGTGGGGTTTGGGTCGGGCGTACGCGTGTGCAGTGTGCTGGTAGTGCTTGCTTTGCGCACACGAGCAGCCAGCACCTCAAAACTACGTTACTGTGTAGTCAGGCTGCTGCTGGCAGTGACATCCGCTGATGTGTGCCTGCGCCTGCGCTGCTGGCTGGGTGCCCGAGGCTGCACGCTTGCGCATGGGACAAGCATGCAGCCTAGCTGGCGTCGGGTGGCATACATGCAATTTGCCTGGTACTAATGGTGTGTTTAGAGTAATTAATGGTGTGTGTGCTGAGTGGCGCTTGCACACAGGTATGGGCAACTGGGATGTGGGCAGGTGAGGGGTGCATTGCACATCTCCTGTCCACATCCATGCTGAACCGTACACCTGTCCCAACCCTTGGTGTGCCCACATCCGCCTTTGCCCCGGTCCTGGCCTATCTACCACCCCTCGTTGGCGGCCCACCGCCTCGCGCGCCTACCGCGCCTGCCCGCTAAGCTTTCTGCGCACGCTCTGGGATGGCACCGACCCCCACTGAGTGCACTCCGCTTCGAAGGTCGATGTCGGTTTGGTCACCACCCCGCGTGGCCGGGCGGCCCTTGTGCCCACGTCCCTCACGCCCCTGTTTCGGGATCTGTCTGCGGCTCTTCAGCCGCTGCCCGTCGTCCCAGGTGCCGGCCACGCCCGCTTGCATGCCCACCGCCAATTTCGTCGATGGGATCCCCTACGTGAGTGACACCCCTAGGAGCTAGGGTAGCTGAAACCCCCTAGCCGGCTATGCTGGGAGGGGGTTGAATGCTAGCCTATACCTTATGCCGCAAGGGTAGCCAGCTCAGGCTAGCTGAAGCCCTGGCCCTGGTAGCTGGCTATGCACGAGACGGTAGCTGGCTATGCATGGCTTCACCACAACTATGCCAACTAGCCTAGCCGTGTGCGTAGCCGTCTACGACTGTACGCACACGGCTAGGCTAGCTGTATCCTGGTAGCTGTAGCTGGCTTATGCATGCATGCGCAAGCTGGTAGGTACTGCATGTATGTGGCCAGCAGTCCATGCATGTGCATGTTGGTACTGCAACTGGTCAAACGTGCATACATGCATGTCCTTAAGTATCCTAGCACCTGCGTGTGTGTCCTTGCTGGTATCCTAGATAGCTCAGCTTACTCAGCTTAGGCATGCATGCGAAGGCAGGGTGGGGCACCAAATCCGCTACACGCTGCCAATTCCGACCGTAATAACTCGGTTACAACATGCATACGGTTAGCTCACGCGGTTATCAGCCACCCAGGCCCCCGCCCTGGGGCGGTCCCGCTCGTTCCTCTCTCCCGCCACTTCCGCTGTGCGGCGCGTTCTAGGGCCTCTCTTGGGCTCCGGTCCCACCCTGGCCCTCACTGCAATCCCCCTCTCCGCCCCGTTCCCGCTCCTTGGCCTCACATCCACAGCCCTCTTGGCCAGGCTTGGGCACAGCGCTCGCCTACTCGGATGGTTCCGGCGGACGGGCCCGCCCCGGCCGCCCTGGGCGCTGCTGTGCATTTCCCGTCGGCTTCCCCGGATAGATGCTGTGCGGGCCACACACTCCATGCACGTGCACGTGCATGTGCATGGCCCCGCCCGCACCGTTGACAGCGCTGAGCTCGTGGCGGTGTGGCGCGCCTTGATCTCGCCCACCGGTGCACCGCCTGTGACAGCTTCGCCTCGCTATGGCAGATCCGTCGGCAATGTCAAGTCCTTCTGCGACCCGAGCGCATGCCTGGAATAATCAAACACCTGGGATTGCTGACGGCCATCCGTGTTTGCTTAATCGATCCTGCCCTCCCGGCGGAGGCGTTTCACAAGGCCAAGTCCGCTCGGGCGTCTTGGACAACGAGTTCGCGGACCTCGGGGCTCACTCGGGGTGCCCTGATCGCCCCGCCCCACCCCCCGGTCGCTGACCGCGCTCGCCCGTTCCCTGCTGGCCTCGACTGGCCGCTGCATGGTGCGGCCTCCTCGCTGGGCGGTTTGAGGCAGCTAGCTGCATGACCTTCACCTCTCCTTGCGCTCACCCATGCGTGCTTGCCATGATCATGGTGCCTCCAGCCGTGTACACCACCTGGCATATTACCACCACCGCCTGGCCTACTATAACCACCGGCATCGGCTGACCTGTCAGTGCGCGTTCCCTTGGTTAGCTGCAGCTGTATGCATGATGCCTCGCTCCCCACTGTCCACCACCGCCGCATCCTGCAGCGAAACCACTGCAGTACCGCTTTGGCACTCTCGTCCTGTTTGCTCGGCATTGCACCCGCCCCTGTGCCCTCGGGGTGCAAGATACCCTGCTGCCTGTTGTGTGGTCAGCACACCCTCTCCTATAGTGTGTTGAGGTACAAATGTGCATCATGCCCTCCTGTTCAGAGTTGTGCAGCGTGTGTGCGCCGTGCGGTTGCAGACCATATACGTGCTCAGGAGCTCTCTCGGTATGCCATGGCTTATCCAAAGCAAATACGTTCAGTGTGGACAAGCGGTGCCTTTGGCTTGGCAATTGGCTTTGTCTCGGTGTCAGGTGCAGGGTGAAGCTGGGTTAATGTTGTTGGCGTGCTGAGATCACTGTTGCAGCAGTGCCCAAGCTGCCCACAAAAGTCTGAGGCAGGTAGGAACCTGGATGTGCACAGTCGCAAGAGATAACTGGTGCCCGCATGTTGGTCACTCACGTTGGTGGCTTCAGCTTAAGACATCACGAGCCCAGAAGAGACCGCCTGGACGCCGACATTGTATCTCGCACGGCTTGCTGGGTGTGGCTGATTGCTTTGCTGAGCAATGACATCCTGGTTCCGTCACGCCTTTCGCAGGTCACCCACTGCACATCAGTACGTCACCACCAGCGCCGCTGCACCGTGCTGGGACCTCCGCAGAGCAAAGTCATAAGTGACAAGCTATTACACGCGTTCGTGCTGCTGAGCATTCAATACACCAACTTATATTGTGTTCAGCTCGTATGTCCAGCCATCCACGTAGGAGCCTTCAAGGATGGCAACAGCTGATCAGCCCTAACACAGTGCCTTTATGCACAAACCACAGTAAGACAAATATAGCAATCAGACGATTGCAAGTAACATATTCACGAGAAGGTGTGCTTGCCCCAGGTGATGGACGTCCCATTGGGAGGTCGGCCTGCCCTGGATCTTACGCTGGCAATTCGGCACTGGCTGATGAAGTGCAGCACTCATTGCCCGAGCCACTACTGAGGCGCCATGCTATGAGCGTTTGCCTCCAAGAGGGCTTGACCGGAGGCAGTCTCTTGCACGGTCCGACAACGTCTTACTCATCCATAGCTGCTCCCAGCGTCACGCACACCGACGTGGCACCGTAAATCACTATCACACCGCGAGCCGGTGACGCTCAAGAGCTTCGCTTGAGGCTGGTGTTGCCGCTCATTGTATAATCCTATCCTTTTCTAGGTGTCAAGGCAGGACTGAACCCAGCCGGTGCATAGCCTGAATTCGTGTGGCTGCGCGTTGTGGTCAGCATGAAGCTATTGTCGCAAAGGCCTGCTTTGAGGCAGGAGCAAAGGCCACTTAAGCCCGGGTTCTCTAGGGCTGTCATTCGACCAGCCTGCTTACCGACGAAACAGCAGGGGCCGGCAGCAGCTGATGGCGCGCATGTACGCTCACTTGCAGCGCGGCCGCTGCCCCCACAATCACAGCAGGACCTGTCCGCTGGCCAGGAAATGGACTGCACACTACCGGAGCTTGCCTCCAGCAGCACGAATTTCCTGCAGGTGTGATTGTTTGCAGAGTTCTTGAATAGTATGTGTTGTGCCCGACTGGCTCGACGTTGCCCGCTTGGCAACTCCTACCCACGCTCCCTGCGTGTACTACGTCCCACGCGCCTTGCATCCCCTTGCCTCTCCGCCGTGCAGGGCTTGACGCCGAGCAACAAGGCCTTGCTGCTCGCAGCTGCTGCCGCCCTGCCCGCGCTGCTGGCTGCAAACCCCGCCCTCGCCGTGGACTTCAACCCCCAGGCGCTGCTGTCAGTGTTCACCATTCCAGGTAGGTCTCCCGCACATCCCACACACCCTGCAACCCTGCCTAACTTGCCACAAGCACATCAACACCGCCAATTACAGTGTGCATGTCCCTTGCCTTGACCGTTGGGAGTTAAGCGTGTGGGCCGCAGGTGGGTGGGCGGACACACACAAAGATGGGCGTAGCTGCTGCAAAGATTGTGATGGGGCAAGGGGCGGCCCCGCCCATACGCCCGGGCACTGTCTACGTCATTGTCCCTTTCTCACTTCGTTGTAGTGCCAATCCCTGTAGCACACCCTGCAGTCGCACTATCACGCGCGGGCACGTGTCACACTGCACTGTCAGCGGTCTGCATGCACATTGGTGCACAGTCTGACGCCACCCAACCGTGTGTGACAGTCCATGTGCAAGGGAGCTTTGCGTAGGTGCAGCCTAATTGTGCCATGTGTCCGTTGAACCCGTGCATTGCGTGACTGATGAGCGGGTCAGGACGTATCGTGCGTGTGCCAGTGTGTGTAAGGTGTCCCATGTCCCAACGTGAATGCTTAGGTGTGACATCCATTTGCCCTGCGCGCGGTGCTGGCGTACTGGGCACAGGCATCGTGGGTGACACTTGCAATCAACACATGAATGCTTAGGTGTGACACCCATTTGCTATGTTACGTTACGTTACGTTACGTCAAGAGCGTGTTGGCCACACGGCCCATGCTCCCCCAAGATGGGGACCAGTCAAGCAGAAGGGGGTCACCAAGCTATGCTCATGGTGTGCAAGGGGGCCGCAAGGGATTAGTGCAATTTTGCTGTTGGTGTGCTGTGTTCCGGGCACAGACATCATGGGTGACATTTGCATGAATGCATGAGCTCGTAGGCGCGACATCCGTTTGCTTTCTGTTATTGACTGATCGTGCTCTGTCTGTGTGTTGCGCGCGTCACAGGCATCGTGGGCGATGACCCGGTGCGCGAGGGCATCGTGTCAGGCTTCCTGCTCATCTTCTTCAGCGAGATCGGCGACAAGACCTTCTTCATCGCGCTGCTGCTGGCGCTGCGCCAGCCCAAGGGGCTGGTCTTCACCGGCACCTTTGGCGCGCTGGCCGTCATGACCGTCATCTCGGTGCTGCTCGGCCAGGTGCGTGCCGCGCGATAGCACCCGCACCGTACTGGCACCGCGTATGTGATATATGCTGTGACATACGTCATGTCATGTGATATGCTGACATGTCATGTTGACCATGTGGCAGCCAGCCAGATTGCAAGGCTTTCAGGGATGCTGGCGGGCGAGCATGCAAGTAGCAGCATGCAGGTTGGCCAGCCGCTATTGCGCCATGATGTGCATGCGTGCCTGCGAGCAGCGCATCCACACGGTTGTTGCGCTCCCGTCTGCAGTCCCAGTCCTCCCGCTGTGAGGCGTCGTGTTGAGAAGCCGGCATGCATATGCATGCGCATCGCCTGCCTGCAGCCAAATCAGCAAATCACTGACCAGCCAGTTGCATATTCCAGGAGGGAGGTTGTAATCCGGTGTTCAGCAGCTTTCCAGGCAATTGACCCAAATCACACCAAAACCAATGGCTGCGCCACCGCTGCATGCCCCCCTCCAGGTGCTTCATGTGGTGGATGAGCTGGTGCCCCAGGGGGGGTCACGCATCCCGCTGGACGACGTCCTGGCCGCAGCGCTGCTGATATGGTTTGGGGTCCGCACCATCCAGGTGGGTCTGGCGGCTGCTCCCTAATCCGTGCATTCTGCATGCACCAGCCCTTTGTTTTGAACGTGCTGCGGACAGTGTCGGGAGGACTGCATGCATGCACGTCTTGGATGTCGCCACGGGGCCGCGTCTACATGCAAGCGTACATACAAACGTATGTGAAAGCGGTGCGGCGCCGCCGTGCATTTGTGGCCTCATGCGTGTGGCGTGCTGTGTGCATTGTGCTGCGCATGTTCGGTAGAGTGCGCTCGCCGTTCAACCAGGTGCATGTCTCTCTTGAATTGGTCATCAATTCTTCATGTGATCTAGGGGGATCATGGGCCGTCTGACTGCATTGCTGCTCACCAGCTGAGCCAGCGTGTATGGGATTGATGTGCATGTTGGGTCGGCTCACGCCCAACCTGAACCGCACGCATGCATTGAATCACGCTTTGGCGCACAGCCTCCCTTCCCAGCCCACTCCAGTTACCTGAGACAAATCCGGATCCCGATCCCGATCCCGATCCCAAATCCGAGCCACAACACTGCAAGTGAACCGTCTGCCGTTCAGCCCTAGCACGTGCCACCCCAGCCGTTGCTCGTTGCATGTTGGGTGCTATGTTGTGTGTACGTGTTGTGTGGTGGTGCTGCAGGACGCCAAGGACGCCAAGGATGACGCTGCGGAGGAGAAGGAGGAGGCTCAGGAGGTGGTGGAGGGAATGGCTAAGGACACCGGGCTGCAGGACGCACTCAAGCTGGTGAGTGGGAGGACGTGATGTGACGTGACAGACGTGACGGACGTGACGGCGGTGTATTTACTACAGGTGCTTGTGATGTGTTTATGGTATTGATCGTTCGAGTGGGATGGTTTGAGGAGGCATGCTTGAGGAGGGGAGCGAGCAAAACAAATGAAACCAAATCAAACCGTGTAGCCCGTGGCCACGACGTCAGCAACACGGTTGTGGATGTGTGATGTGTTTGTGAGTGTGTGACTGTGTGTCAGGAAGAGCGCCCAAGGGGCATGCTGTGTGATTCCCGTGGGGCCATGCAGACTGTGTGTGCCTGTGTAACGGTGTGTACCTGGTCCAGGTGCTGTCCACGTTTGCGCTGGTGTTTGCTGCCGAGTGGGGCGACAAGTCGTTCCTGGCGACCATTGCGCTGGCAGCCGCTAGCTCGCCTGCTGGTGTGACGGTGGGCGCAGTGGCGGGCCACGGTGTGGCCACGGGGCTGGCGGTGGCAGGTGCGGCCTTGGAGTCAGTACAATGAGCTTGCTTCGTGTCCGCGTGTGATGCATCGTGTACTGGCGGACACCGCACAACAATGCTAAGGCCACAACAGTCGTCTTCTAACCCAAAACGATTGAAAGCTGCATGCCTTCCTGCCCATCGCTCATCAGCCGGGTGCTAACTGCTGTCCCACTTCCTGTCTCACGCGTGTGCAACAGGTGGCGGCTTCCTCTCGCAGTACTTCTCCGAAACCGTACTGCAGTATGTTGGTGGCTCGCTCTTCCTGGTTTTCGCAGCAGCCACGATCGCGGACATCTTCGTCCAGGTTGTGCCGGTGGCGTGAGCGCGATGCAGTTGTCGGCTTGCCGCTGAAGTGTAGCAGCAGCCCCCAGGTGGCCAGCAGAGCAGACGCGGGCGCAGGGGGCTGCCGGTATCGGCTTGGTGCAAGCTTCCCGTCGCATGGCACGTTTGATGCGCCATGCATGCATGCACCGCCAGCTATTTTGATTGCTCCGGTATGCATGATCGAAAGCTACAGTGCACACAATGCGGGCAGCATGCATATGCCCCTAGTATGTGACCTCACCGGACCCTACGGAATGCATTGCGGAAGCATATCGTGTCTCACACAGCCGTGCGCGTCATTGTTAACTCTTAATCTGTCTCGCTCTCCACTCGCGCTTTTTGCTCGCGACCCCCCCCAGCGTGAGCGTCTGTGTGCCGTTCCCCACCACACTGCCAGGTCAGGCAGGAACAAAAGCGCGCAAGCGCTTCATGCGCCCCTCACCGTCAGCATTATCGTACTGCAGTATCGGGAGCTGCGTGGGGTGTTCCTTGTACTTACTGGGCAGTGCGCACTGCAAGCAACTGCTATTCCGGACTTTGGACGTGCAAGACGCCCTCCTGGTGATCCTGTGGGTACCGGCCGAAGTGCCACACACCCAGCATGGCCCTCCTACTGTACTGGGCCTTGATGGCTAGTACTACTGCATGTAGCTAGTGGAGGAGCTGCGGAGAGCTGGAGCGCTGGTGCGTCTGAAGGCGGGCCTGTGGCATGGTTTGTGTGGCGGCTGTGGGGCCTGCACTCGCGTCGCCGTTCGCAAGCATTCGCGTTGCGACGGGCGGCAGCGCTGCAACGTTTTCGCCAGGGCTGCGCCCCTGTTGTGCGCGGTCGATTGTCTCTTTGCGCATTGTAGTTATGAATACGGTAACGGGCACGGTGCAAGTTGGACTCTTTACCAGCTGAGGTCTACCGAATGGCTGTACTGTCAGCACTGCCCATGCGGCAGCACCTAGCTGCAGTGCTTAACATGCAGGCCCGCTCAGGCCATGAAACTGTGCATCCTCGTTCCCCACGGAATCAGCATGCCCTGTTGGGCGGTGTGGGTCCTGGCCATGAATGGCTGACTAGCTGTAAGCAATCAACCCGCCGGTGTGGGGTCTGGCGTGCACAGGCCAGCCAGCGGGCAGATGTGCAATGCCGCCTGCTGACACGCTGGACAAGCATTCGATGGATTCGTGGTAGACTGCATTACACAGCACACGACTCTACCATGATTGGGAGGGCACACTGCCAGGCGTGTTCGCGAGGCAAATCCTGTCAGGGTGCGCTGGTGCACATCTCACCTGCTGTAGAAGGCCACTGCTAAGCAAGGAACAGGTTGCCTGAGGGCGGTCAACAGCGCAGTGGAGGGAGAAGCTCGGCGGTCACAGGTGCAGGTGCAGGCAGGAGGCACAAATGAGTGCTGCAGTGGAGCCACTGACTGCAGCGCACGACGTTTCCTGTGGCGGCTGTGGCGTTCGCGGCCGTTACAGCGCGAATCTCTGCCCCCGAACCGGTTCACAACATTGCTTACATCCAGCCTTGCAGCGCATGCCAGGGCATGAAGCAGGGGGTAAACCTTTGATATGTGGCATGCAAACAAAAGCTTTGATATGTGGCATGCAGACAAAAGCAAGGAACTGCATAGAGCCCCTGGGGTTGTTGATGAAATGCAGGTGTTTCGGTATACATGGCGAGGTCCGTGTCGCGCCGTACGTGTCCGATTGGGCATTGTTGCCATGTGCGATTTGCCATGCTCGTCGCGGTGGTTCATGAATGAATGAAATGCTAACAAAGCGCTTGCGGACTGATGCTATATTGCAGCAGGCGCGAACGAGAGAACTTCAACAAGGGCACGAGCAGGGTTGCGGGCCGCCGACACATGGACAGGGGTGACAGCGCGATCACCACTGCACCATTCGCGCATGTGGCTGCATTCCACCATCAAGCTCAAGGTGCTGCTGGCCACAACAGGCGTGCGTCATGCTGACCGCACTTCCGACTCTCCATCGCCTGCTGTAGTCTAGCGATGCAGCACGGTGCGTTGCTTGCAGTGCGGTACCGTACCCATTCAGCCACAGCCGACCTGAGGTGAGCGGCGGCCGGTGACGCTGACTCTTTAGACAATTTAAATTGCAGAGCACATGAGCCCAGTGCAGGAATGCGCGTGCTTAAGCGGTACGAATGATGCCTCATACCGTGTGACCTAGCGGCAGTCAATGGAATTTGATGTCAAAGTGGCAGTAAATTGCCAGCGGACTTGTGTATTGTGGCCATTCCAGCCCAGGTCACACTCTTTGAATGAAGCAGCTGTGAGGTCCGCCCAGTTATCCTGTTGTTGCAAGTTGACCCATACGACTTCAGGATAACTGGGAGGGCATCACAGCTGTTTCATACAAGGTGTGTGACAAGCATGGGCTGGGCTGGCTGGGCATGGGGGGATGCAAAGCCGCAAAGCCCGCAAAAATTGAAGTCTGCAGCACGCCAGGAAGGAGGTTGCTGCCCGCATGAGCGAGCTGCCCACGCTGCATGGTAGTTTCCTTCCTTGCTACACGAAACAGGCGTCGCCCTTGACTTTGCCCCGATCCGACCTGCGGGACCGGATTGCCACACCATATGTACATCCGTGCCTCCACGTGCGGTCCGTCGCTTCATGCGCAACCGCCTGCTTACAGCAGCAGCGTTACCAGTCTGCACGGGCTGGAACGCCCAAGCGTCGAGACACAACCTGGAGTATAAATCTACAGCAAGAAGCCGTCCGGCAGGCCGGTGACCTGCATGCGGCCGACATTGACCACCGCGCCCGCCACGCCGCTCGTCGCCGCCGCCAGCTTGGGCGCAAAGCCCGCCAGGCGCGCCGCCGCGGCGTCGCCGTCGTACAGCGTGCTCGCCTGGAAGCTCAGGCGTACCGCCTGTAGCGCCTCCAGCCTCGCCTCTGCCTCCGCCTCCTGCTGCTGCGCCTGTACCGCCTGTACCGCCTTTGTACGTTCGGTGGCGGCCAACCCCGCTTCTGAGGCGGCGGCAGCAGCAGTATCCTCACTGCGTGCTGTGCCAGTGGCTGATGTGGTGGTGGTGGGACCGATGCAGAAGGTGCGTGTCTGCAATTCGTCAGCCGGCTCCATACGTGCCATATCGCCGCCCGTCTGTAACAGCAGGGAGACGAGCGGCACGCACAGCATGCAGGCATGGTCACCGACACATGCAGCAGCAATAACAATGAGTCAACCACAAAGGGCGAAGAGGGAGGACGCGCTTCTTGATCAGCAGCTCACAACACGCCAACCGCAGAGTGTGGGTTTAGAGTTATTTGGTTCCCGTGGGGCCACAGTGGGGCCATGCAGTGTGCTTTCTGTGGGGCCGTGCAGTGTGCATGCGTATGAGGATAGAAACTGGTGTGTGTGGCTGACCACTCAGCGACCTGTCGTTATCGCTGCACACGGCCTGCTAGGCAGATGTCTGCAAGAGCGGCCTCACCCCGGGGGAGGCATGTTCAGAGCAGCCATAACGCATACATGGGGTGGGGCAGGGGGGGCCCCCCGGGAAGGGTGTGAGGGGACGCCCTGTGTGCCAGCCACAGTGGCATTGGGATAATGCACAAGCAGGACGGCGGAAAGGGGCGGGGGTGCACAGCGCCTACTGTTCTTGACTGCTGTCACACGTCGATGTGATCCTGCTTGCACCCCCTGGTGTTCAGTATGCAGACTGCTTGCACCCCCTGGTGTTCTGTATGCAGACTGCTTCCATCCCCTGGTGTTGCAGTATGCAGATATGCTGAACGGTGCAACTAACAAACCGGAGATCATGCCGGGCAGCATGACCGTGCATGCAGAGGCACACAGGCTCAAAGCATATCCTCCTAATGATTGACGGGGCCCCAGCGGCAAGGCGCTCACTTTTGACACGACGGCCGTGACCTCGTCCAGCGTGGTGAAGTTGATGAGCTTCAGGCGCAGCACCTGTATGTAAGCAGGTGTAAAAGACGTGTAAGTGAGCAAAAGCAGCACACCTGTATGAAACGAGGGGCAACGAAGGCGCGTATGGGGCCGTGCCCGGCGTGCAGGCCTAGCCAGTCTGAGCAGCGGGGTGAAACGCCACGGGGGAGCGGAGGTGCAGGTGGGAAGGGCTGTATAAGGTGCTCCTCTGTGTGCACACGTGCAGATGTAAGAGTCCCGAGTGCCGCCCAGCATGCCGAAGCCGACGCGTGACCAGGACTTGTCAACCAACCGCCTGACAGCCTATGGAGTATGGACCCCAAGTGCAGGTGCGTGCTATGCTATGGATGCCAGTTGGATGGCATGGCAAATGAGCAGGCTGGCTGCCACTAAGGCGACAAAGGTAGGCAGACGCCTCTGCTGCACTCTTGCCAGTTAGGCCGCGGTAAAAATGGCGGGAACAACGTCTGTGGAGCGCCAGGGTAGCAATTCGGCACCATACACAGACTTGCTTCAGACAGCGTGCGAGCTTGCCTGTGTGTCGTCGTTGTACAAGCAGCCTGCTTCTTCTGACGCAGACACAGTGCCGCTGCTGACGTCCTGCCCGCACAACCCAAAGCACCGCCGCGTGGCAAAGTCCACTACGTGCCCTGAGACGCTGCCGCCAGGCAGTATTGCCAGCTGGCACAGCCCCAACAGCTCGCGTTCACTGCGCCTAGGTTGCGTCGCTGGTGTGCTGCGGTCCGGTGCACACTGCGGCCCCGGTGCGTCGCCAGCGACATCGCTGTCGTAGTCCTCGTCAGCGGCAGGTGATTCGCTTCCAGGGCCTGCATCGCTGCCTCCAGAGGGCTCCTCTGTAAGGTCGTCTTCCTCTTCTTGGCCGCTGCTGCTGCCTGGTTCCTGCTGTGTACACTGCTCCGCAACGGGTGCGGAGAACTCGCTGAGAGTCAATCCATTTCCCTGCTTCCCTCCGGTGGAAGTTCCAGCGGCAGCAGAGGATCTGCTAATCCACGGACCTGGCTCTACCTCTGGCAACGGCGCGGCTGGGGGCACCACTGTTGCAGTTGCAAGCGTATCAACCTCGGGCAGCGGAACGAACACTATGTCATCCTGCAGGGAACTGGGATTATCAGCACTTTGTATCTTGGACTTTGTTTGCCATGGCGAGACAGAAAAGCTTGTGTCGCCGCCAGTGGCTGCCTTAGGACGCGGCTTTGGCATGCTGAGCACGCTGTGCTGCGTGAAGCGGCAGGTAGGAAGCCTTCAGCGCAGGATATTGTTTGGCTGTGCGCCAGCTATCAATTAGGAGACTTCAAGTGCCAGTATTAGCAGGAAGCAATGTGGCCACAGTGTGCTGGCATCAGCATCCTTGTCATCTCATCACTGGAGGTGCGCTCGAAAGCTGTGTGTTTGTCTCTGCATGCTTCCAGCTGCTGTCAGAGCTGGGTGCCTGGATGATGCTGCAGGTTCTGTCAAGGGCTGTGACTGTCTTGGGGTTTCGGTCCTTCTGTGGCAAGATTGGAATACTTGTCGTTACACCACCTGCACCCGCATTGAGCTAGCGGAAATACGGCCTGCTGCGGGGTGCAGCGCATGGCGAAAAACCCCTAAACAGGAAGCAAGCCGCATTTCATCACTCGCACAGGCAGCTGCAGTGCCCCGAGTGCCATCCTAAACACGCGTGCGAGGCGCGCAGGCCACAAACACGCCGGACAAGCAACGTCGCCCAATAATCCTCAAAACATGTCCACACCACTGCTATCCCCACGCTGCTGCGCACGCCCAAGGATGGCACTCGCTCGCATGCCTGTTGAGGATGCGAACGTGCAAAGCCACCACACGCCCCAGCCAGCACGACCCGAAATGGTGCATCCCACATTGCCAGGGCCCTGGACCAGTGGCTGGGACACTGGCGCGGTGAAGACGGCAAGCGGTTGGGTTTGAGTTGCGAGGATGGGGCCCCACAGTGCAGGTGGCAGGGCATGCAAGCGATGCAACATGTCGGGTGTCGGCAACGCACGCGCGACCACGGACGGCCTAAGCGCACTGCATGACCGGCCGTGTGGCGGCGCGCCTGGCGGCCCAAAAGGAGGCGAGAAAGGAAAGGGGGCTCGAGCTACCCTGCTCACCCACACGTCATACTGGGATCACCGGCAGCACAAGCTTGTAAGGCAAACCAGGCCAACAGCGCTGGCTGGCTGCTGCGCGCCTGCCCGTCGTATCGTAAAACCAGGCAGCCGGTGCGTTGTCCAGGTGCATGTAAGTGGTTAAGCAGCCTGCGGAAGGGCAAGCGCACAGGCTAGGCCGGGCTGGTAGCTGGTAGCTGCTGTGCTGCGTTCAACCGCTCATGAAGGTGCAGTCAGGGAACTCGAGGCGGGCCTCCTCCACGGTGTGCTTGACGGCCTCGTCCTGCCAGAAGTTAATGATGAGCGTCAGGCGGTTGAGCAGCACGATCTTGTCCCTGCACGGCACCGGATAAGAGCCACGGGAAAGCGCATACTTTGGATCAGAGATACGCTGAGGTCGTGACGAGGCAGAAGTCAGGCAATCATGCACAAGTGAGGCATAGCGCTCACATGCTACGTGATAACTCGATGTGGGTCTGCTCAGGTGGGCAGCCACGCCACCAACCCACAGCTCGATGCACAAGCAGAGTACCACGTTAGAGTGACAGGCCACACGAACGGACCGTATGAATATGTACCGTACGCAACGCTATGACCAAATGTGCGTGCATGGCGCGCGGTACGTCAGCGCGGCAGCGGCAAGACGCATGCAGCCAGACCCCGGACCCCTCCGCCCATGCCCGTCCAAAAATGGACCCTGTAACACCCTCAACCGCGTGTCACCCCCCATCCCTCCCTCACCTCTCGTTGATCCAGGGGCGGGATTCCAAGGCCGACTTCATCTCCTCCCAAGCGTCGTTACGGGGCCAGAAAAAGTACTCGGTCAGCGGGCTGACTTGCCCCTGCGGTAGCATGTGCGCGCAGTGCAGCATTTGCACAGCAGCAACGTGAGCGAACGGCTCACAAGGTTGGGTGTGTGTTCACACGAAGTAGTTGCCTTACGCCCAGGAGCAAGTAGCGTGGATGCCACGCCGGACGACTTGGGTTATCAACGTGCACACCCCACACACTTGGCCGCATTATACCGGGAAACTGTAGTGCATTCGTGAGTCAGGACTTGCTACTCAGGCTTATCCTGTCTGCAAAGTACTAATTGAAAGTCCTTTACTTGACACCAGTACTCATTTGAGTGCGTCAGGACGAGGCGACCATGGGACCATGCAGTGCGTGTATGCAGGTGCGTGCTGGCCTGCTCACCCTGGAGTACACCTGGTCCACCGACACAGCGACGTTCTGGGCAGTCCACAACACGTTCAGCTTGAACTCGGGCAGCGGGATGTTCTCCTCCTTCTTGTTGGAGAAGAAGTCGATGTTGATCTGGTCCCAGTCCTGTGTGCGTCAACAAGTACACACGGCAGGGCAGCAGGTGTTGTGTGCTGAGCCAATTAATGAGATGTGCACATGTACTGACAGCTGGCACGCGCACCACAAGCGAACATGCACTTACATGCACACAACTACTCACTGCATGGACAGTTGGCACAAGCATGTGATATTGGCACACGCACATACCCACCGCGGCACACACATGTTTCCAGGCTTACACCTATCTCTGTGCACTGCGAGGGGCCTTGCCGCACCTGGGGCACGAGGTTGCGCAGCTCGCTCTTGGCGAGCTTCAGGGGCGCGACCGCCTCCCGCTCCTCCGCAGTCAACGGGGTCTCCGCGTACTTGTCGCTGGGCGTGGCCGGCACCCAGTCCTCCACCTCCACAACCTGCAACACGCCCCCAACCCACCACAAGGTTTGAGCCACTGCGTTGTGCTCTTGTGAGGATTGAGGTTTCACCAAGATGGCGCACGTGCATTTACCTTGCGCACGATCTGCTTGGGGGACTGGCATGCCATTCAGTCATAGAAGGGCTGCTGGCACTAGAATGACCACATCCTCAATTCCTTGCTTGGGTGGTTTTCTTGTGCATGCGGCCATGCAAGCTTGCAACGCAGGGATGGCGCTCGCTGGCGCTGGCTCACCTCCTCCTCGTCCACCTCAGCCTCCATCGCCTCCAGGTCAGCTGCGTTGAGCTCGCCTGTCTCCATCCTGCTGAGGCACAGCGCCTCGGCCAGCTTGGCAGCGTGCTCCTGCTCCTCGTCATCAAGCTCGGCCTGTCGCACAAGGACATACGTGGATATTGCTTCAAGCTCAAAATAACGAGCATACTTGACCACAACAGCCCAAAAGCAGGCTGCGCAGCAGCGACCTGTATCAGAGTTTGCTCAGTCGGAGGCCGTGCTCACCGCCACAAACGCTGCAACCTCCGTTGGGAGGTCCTGCACCTCCTTGATGAACTCCTCAGCCTCCTCGAGGAGAGCCAGGTCGTCATTCTCCAGCTGGAAGTCCTCATTGTCCTCATCAGCCTCGTACACAAGCTGTGCACGCGAATGCACACACCGCAACCGTGCGTCAGGAACTGAGCTAAGTGCGCTTGTCCATGTGCTGAGCCCCAATACTAGTCAAGCTGAATACTACATGACAGACTCGTGGGAACACTACCGTGCTCACCTCGTCCAGGATTTCGTTTACGTCAGGCATGTCCAGGACGACCTCCGCTTCCTCAGCGGGAGCCTCCTGCAATCCACAGCATGCACCGTACACATGGTAAGACTCCGTTTCAAAGCAACCATTCTGCCATACTAACGTAAGGCTGACCACTGACGCAAGGCGTGGCCCTCTGGTGTTTGGCCTGCATCCATTTGGACCCTGCTTTAACAGTGCTGCTGCTGCAAGGTCCACTGCGCAACAGCGTGGGTAGCCAGCCGCTGCTTCAGAGCGCCAACCGGTAGTCTGGCTATGTGTGCCGTTCCCTTCGGTGAAAGGAACGAAGCTGAAGGCACAAAGGCAGATGCTTGCATGCACCGTCCCGTTCCAGCCCGTAAACGCCAAGCCTGCTGCAGTGGCGCCAGCGACCAGCTCTGTTGCTTTGCATCGGAGACGCAGCCCATGGCAACTGTTGGTGATCAACTGTGGCTGTGCAAGCTGGAGTCTGTCTGCGGTGGCCACAACCGCCGCTGGGCGCCATGCTGCCAAGCGCCAAGGCGTGAGCCACCACTTGCTGACACAAGCTGTGAGAGAGCTGGTGGAGGTAGGGGTTCTGCCTTTTGCTCACCGGTGCAGCGGCCCTAGCAAGCACACGGCGAGCAGGGGTGAATGGGGCGGGACGCCTGCCCACACGACCAGCCTTGGCTTTCTGCGCGTAGGGTTGAGGTGCCACAACAAGTGATGAGCATCTGAAGACGCAGACGGAGTGGCAAATGAGCCGACGCTGAGCGCAGCGGGACACACACAGCAAGCGCCGAGCGAGACCTGACTATGCAACCCCAGACCACAAGTAGCCAGCAATTTGTCTGCCCACACCTGGGCCAGGCAGGGCAGAGCGCCCGAGCGTGCAATAAGAGACGCCATCGCAACACACACTAGGAAGGACTGTGTCGCAGGTGAGGGAGAGAGGACGCCTGACGCCTGGGGCTCGCCAAGGTAGAAGGCTTGGGCACAAATGCATGCTTGGAGTCCATGCAAGGATCGAGCGTCCAGCCAAAATTGCCCACCCGCCAGGTCTGTTCTCAGTGCGGGCAGACCCTCTGTGCACCTGTTTAGCAAGTCACCCTTGGCTGCCTTGGCTCGCTTCGACCGAGGTCTCGCTACCCTTGTTCTTCAGCCACAAAACCTTGCAACAAGGCTGGGCACCATGCTTGTCGCAAGCCAGAGGACCGTGCGTCCGTTTTCCGCCTCTTCAGCAGCGCCCAAGCGTGTCATCCCAGTGAGCAGCAGGGCCACGCTGCAGGTCCGGCGCGCGGCTGAGGTCGACCCTGCTTTGGAGCAGGCTGCCATGCAAGAGTTCGAGGCTGTGCAGGAGCAGGAGGACTTCGGGCCAAGGGGCCGCAGACGTGAGGTGGAGAAGGGCATGGAGCTCAAACACTTCCTGCCCCTGCCCAAGCCTGCGCATTTGGTGTACGTCAAGCCAACCGTCGCAGTTGTGGCCGGCTATGCTTCCCGCGCGTCCGTGGGCCTCAAGATGACCGCTGGTGAACAGACACTGGAGCGTTACGTGATTGAGTACTATGCCCGCAGCGTCAAGTAAGCTGCCTGCACTAGCATTACACAGCAGGCACCAATCGACACACCTTGCAGCGCTCTCGTGCGCAAGATTAGCAGCAGGCGGTGGTGGAGCGGAGCGTAGAGCTACAGGGTCACCAGCAGTAGCGTGAGGAGCTGCGTGGCCTTGTATCCATCTTTGGAGCTCTGGACGGCTCGGAATAGCGGCGCTTGGCGGTCCTGAATTGCGCTCACACGTCTTGTGAAAAACGGTGAAGAGTCCTGCGGGAGCGCCGCTTTTGCGGCGGCGTGGGAGTTTTGTGCACCCCACACCTGAGCTTGAGGTTTTGCGGTTGGGGTGTTCCTTTTCCCGCGTTGGGCTCCAACAGGGCCGCCGCGAGAGCAGCGTGCCACCCTTGCAGTGTGCTTGGACTAACGCATAGGGCCCTATTTTTGGTGCACAGCTTGGCGGACATGGAAACTTGGTTTCTTTAGGGTTGGCTGCGGCGTGTTGCCTAGGATGACCAGTGGTGCTTCGCGCCTCGCTTCGGTGTTGGCAGTTTGACAGCCCGAGGCCCTGACTCTGTTGTCCTATGTAAACGCACACCCCTTGCCAAATACTTCGCATCCTGCTGGCTGAGCTGGAAGTAGGACAATCCGCCCCACACACACGTACACACACATGTGATGCGCTGCAACGCTGTCATCTATGTCGATGTTCCGATGTATGACAGGGCCGCGAACGGAGCCCCGCAGTGCCACCTTACGCATGACAGCAGACAGCTGCAGCTACATGCATATGCACACAGACTGCCGCCCTGCTAAGCAAGTACCGGAATGCAGTACTGTCTCGTACCATCATGACCATCATGCAGGCGTGACGGTGGCAAGTGCACACACACACACGCACACACACACAGCTTCTACATACTGTCAACCACTGGGCGTCTCGGTCCTGAAGCACATTTCATGCAGGTTAACATCACTACTGGATTCGTGCGGCACTACAGGGTTACAACAGCGTTGTACAAGCAGTTGAGCACGATTGATGTCGCCGCAGCCTGTCCTAGCACAAGACTGTGAGTCGGCACATGAATACATAGCCCCGCGATGTTCCTCATGATGTGAACCACTAGCGCACTGCACAGCCGATGCTTACATGCATGCCTGCTCCGTGCCCAGTGCAACCGATCCTGTTTGGAACAGCAGGTGGCAGCTGAATGCCGCATGCACGCCTTTCCTCACCAGTCGCAACGTACACCAAAGCGGATTTTGGCACTCGTCATATGCGGAGGTGTCCAGGGTGGTGCACTGTCAATCTGTGTGCAGACGCCAATTACCAGCGTGCATGCCCAAGTCCTCATGACTCCTGTCGACATGCAACACCAGAACATCGGCCCATGAGCATGGAACGGCTGAGGGATGATACATGTGCAACGTGTTCACGGTCATATAATATGCCCATGTGCATGCCCTATCAGGGCACTGGAGCCTGCTGCGCACCAGTAGCACAGCATGCAACTGCCGGCATCCAGCAGCACAAACGATTACCGCTTGGCACATATCACGAAAAGCACGCGCAAGCAGGTCCCAGTTGCAGCCCTGTCAACATCAACTTTTGGTGCTGACCCTGCTTTGGAAAGGCGCACAGACATCAAACAGACAATTTCCTCTGAGGCGCAGTCTCCAACTTCTGCACCCTCCCCGCCTACGTGCACAACACTCGCTTTCCAACGCTGCATAGGTACCATAGCATAGCTTAATACTGCTGCACACCAACCCAAGCCAGCGGTGTCTACCTGAGTCGCGCTGAGGACAGCAGTCGCAAGCGATGGCGAGCGAGGTGTGTTGTTGCATCAAGTCCCTTCCACAGGAGGACGGCGAGACTGCAGACGTTCGAGTTATGGCTGAGCCTAGATCTAGTGTGTACGCTGCAAACATCTGCACGCGCTGTGTGCGAACCGGCAGTGGCTTTCTTGTCCAATTTTGCGGTGCGGCTGCGTAGGTCGAAGCAGTGGATACCGTCAAGCACTTGGCGGATTCCTTGCGTGAAAAGAAGGGAGTGCCATGGAGCGTTGCAAAGGTTGACATCGGGGAAGGCGACACCAGCTATGTGGAGTTTTTTCGTGGCAAGGACTTTATGCGCTACTTCCAATCACACCCAGAAAAACTGGCCAAGGTCCTGCCTGCCAAAGCAGGTGCGGGTTGTGCTGGCCCTATCCTGCATCATCACGCCATGCTTTCCAAACAGTGCGTACCATAGACCACGTCCTGTTAAACACATTTGCACCTGTGCAGCGCAACGTCCTTGACAAGCACGTGCTTGGGCGCGAAGCGACCTGGTCAGCTTGCTCAGCCTCACTCGTGTTGATCCCGAACATGCAGGAAAGACGGTTGATGAGCAGGTGGCTGACCTCATGGCGCTGCTTTTGCGGCGCAAGCTCGTGCGCAAGGCGGACCGCAAGTTCAAAAAGCCCAAGCCGGGAAAGAAGCGCTTGGTCAAATTCCCGAAGACCTTGGAACCCCACCCAGTAAGGCAATTGTGCACGGTGTGATCGACGCGTTGTATTCGCGGGTCAGCTTCTCTGCGGTCGCGCATGTCAGCGCGCGCGTTCCCATGGGCATACTCGGGTTGTCCTTTCCATAGCTGCACCTCTGCACACAACATGAACAGCGCCTGCTTGTGTGTGCGCGCCTTGGCGCAGGACCCAAATGGTTGGACTGAAGACGCGTTCTACACGTGGACGTACGACCGCCCGACGAGCTTGTGGTACTACGTGGGTACCATCGCGCTCCCGTTTGTGGTGATTGCCGGCTGTCTCTTTCCTCTGGCGCCTTGGTGAGTGGCTGCTGGGGGCCCCCACGACCACACACGCATCTTGTCATACTGCATATCCACACGCCACGGCCCGATGGGATCACGGTGCATGGCCTGCGAGCGCAACACGCCAATTCGCCAGTGTGTGCAAATGTCTCGAGCGGGCCCTCGCTCGCCGAGGCGCTGACACACGCTCGTTCAGAGTCAGGACACCAGCGTTCGGCCTTGAGTGCAGCGTTGGTTGATGCGTGCCGAATTGGCATGCTCGTAGCCAAATGTACCGCGGATGTACTGCCGGATCAGCATGAACGATCCCCAGGCACACAACAGCATCGTTGACCCCACCTACTCTACTGCTGGCGCATGCGGTGGAGGGTGCGTGCACCACGTATGGGCGAGCATTGTGCGCTCACGTCTGCTCGCTGTGCGGCAGTAGCCCCTGCACCATACATACCGCCCCTCTGGCGCTGCTGCTCGGGCCGACCTCCACGTGTCAGCAGGCACTGAGCACACAGCGCAGCTCCTTCCCCTCCCCATTGTACTGCACTGTACTGCACTGTACTGCACTCTCCGGGCTCTGCGGTCGTGTGTGCAACACCACCACACTTGCGATGGTTGCATGGCGCTGCAGCCACAGTGTTGCACTGAGCTGCCCCTACAGCCATCGCATCACTTCCCACCGCACTGACAGAGGTTGCCGCCTTCCGCCTTGCTGCAACCTGCCGGGTTCAGTGGCGGCGCTTATGCTAAGACCCAAATCATCGAAATTATCATGATGCGCTCGTTGGGCTGTGAGGAGCGCCCAGCGCTCACGGCACCTACTCACACATCTCTCCCTCACACCCCCTGCCGCACCTGGCGCCGCCCGCTGTTTTGCCTGTGTGTTTCGAAACATGTGTGTGTTTTCACATTTGGTTCCTGTGGGGCCATGCAATGTGCTTTCCTGTACGTGTTCCGCCTGTGTGTGTGTGCTGCGCATGTGTGCCTCACACACCTCCATCACGCCGGCCGCTGCCCGCTGTTTTGCCTGTGTGTGTATGTGTGTGCGTGTGCTGCGCGTGTGTGTCTGCTCCGCAGGTATGTGCGCATGACGATTGTGTACCTGCTGATGACGGTGCTGGCGGTGCTGCTGACGCTCATCAGCGTGCGCTACGTGCTCTTCGGCTTTGTGTGGATCCTCACCGGCGACTCCTTCTGGCTCTTCCCCAACATGATGTCTGATGAGGTGAGAGCGGGTCAACGCGTGCCCCTGGCTGATGGCGTCCATCGGTTCCCCTGGTGTCACCGCTTTTGACCACCAGACCAGGATGACGGCTATGTGTCGGATGCCCGGGGCCCCGGTAAAATTCCAGGCTCCAAAAGCTCTCGCACATGACTGGTGAACGCCACGCCTGGCGGTACAAGGCTGGGCTCCCGGCCGGTTGTGCCGTTCGCTGCCGCTGGTCATGTCACACACCCCCTCGCTGGCATTGGCATTGTTCAGAGTTTGACTGTTCTCCTGCCACATGGGCGTTCAACAACCAGCGATGCGATGTTGGTGTATGTATGTGCATGCTCACTCCAGGTGGCCATCTTTGACGCTTTCAGCCCCGTGATCGAGTACAACAAGGCTGACAAGGGCAAGAAGGCATGGCTCGCCCGCATCGCAACGCTCGCCCTCGCCGGCGGTGTCGTGTTCATGCTGTACACGGTAAGGCCCCTCACTGCCACACGCTGCCACACGCTGTGGTGCGCTGCCATACTCTGTCGTACGTCGCCACATGCTTGCCACATGCTACTACCGGGTGCTCTGAAGTGCATGTGGGCAGTACACACACAGGCGCACACAGGCGCACACAGGCAGATTACGTAGTACACATGGGCAGCACACTTGTGCAGTGTTAGTGGGCGGTACACACTGGCAGTACACGGACAATGCCAGCCCAAGCCTTCGCTCATGCCCTGCATCACTGCATTGCCAGCGGATGTCGAATTGATCATTGACATAGCTAGGGGGGTTGCTGAACTGCTGGTGTCAGTCACACACGTGACACGTCACATGTGTAATGCAGAGCCTGCCTGGGGGCACGCATGCCGAAGCTGACATGCAATACATGCATGTGCTCAGTACCGTCAGCAATTATGATGCACAGTGGCAGGTGGGGTTGACAGCACCTTGCCGTCATCCCCACCATCGCCATCGCACTTGGCAGGGATGGCATTTCCTGCGGTCGCATGTGAAATGCTTGCGCGCCTGCTGGCCAACTGACACGTGTGTCCTCAGTGCGACGCCGCGACCTCTGCCTCCTCATCTGCCCTGCGGTGCCCCTGCCATCGTGTGCCATGCATACATGTGACACGCGTCTCCAGCATGCCCCGGACGCCGCGCGCCTCCGCGAGCAAGCCAAGGAGGCGCACAACTCAATACTGGACTACCTGGTGGGTGGCGCCTGCGCTGTGCGGTGCGGTGCGGTGCGGTGTTGTGCTGGGCTGGGCTTGGCCGTGCCTCGCTGTGCTGTCCAGTGACGACCCGTGCCCCTGCCATGCTGTGCCGAGCTGTGATGCGCTCACCGCACCGCCGTGTGTCTTCGCTATGCGCTGTGTGATGCTCTTCACCTGTGATGTGCTTGTGGGGGGCGGCAGATCCTCGATGCGCTCATGCGCACATCTGCACTTGTGGAATGCGGGCTTTGCCCGCCCATCGCCACCCACGCACACGAACGCACGCACACGAACCCACGCACACGAACCCACGCACCCATGCACACGCACGCATGCATGCGTGCGTACATGCAGAGAGAAAGAGACACGCTCACAATCAATGCTAGGTTAAGGTCAGATGTCTTGCGCGGATCACTTGTATGTGCTTGAACTGCAGCTCCCACTGTTTCGGGGGCACGCTGCCTCAGAATTATGTGCTGGCGTGTAGGAATGGCCACGCGTATGTCAGTACGTGTGAACGTGTCCGTTCGCTACATGGCACCCCACCGTCGTGTGTGTCTGCAGGACGTGTACGGCAAGCACACGAAGACCGCGCTCACGAACAGCAACGGCACCGCAGCAGCAGCAGGCGGCCCGGGCGCTGCTCCAGGGGGGCCTGCGTATGGCGGGCACAGCAGCAGCAGCAGCGCAGGCGGACGCTCGCAGAAGCAGGACTTGTAGCCGGATGGCTCCAACCGTAGCCAGACGTCACCATGTGGGTCATACGACCATCAGCATACATCGGGTGCAGTTTGAGCCATGGCCGAGCCCGTGTGCTGCGGATGCACTGTGAAGCTGAGCGTGGCTGTTTGGCGAATGTATTTAGCGGGTCGGGTTCGGCAGGGTGGGGAGGCGGAGGCAGCGTGATCGTCCCCGCCGACTGTCGCTGTCTGTGTGCCGACTGTCAACGACGGTCGCTGTGCGCGTGTGCGCCGCCTGCCTGCCTGTGCCGTACTTGTGTGCGTTTGCTTGGACTTTCACTGCACACCAGGGCATAGTGGCCTCACGTACGGTATCAACGTGTGACAACTGACATTGTGTGATACGAGCCTCGGGCCTGTGCCTTGCTAAGCAAGGGGTGCCGTGCAAAGGGTGCCAAGAGGGCTGCATGCACCCAAAGATGCATCTGGATGCATGGAGCGGAAGTGTGCGACGGTGTCGCCAGCTGCATATGACAGCTAGCTGCACATGGCAGCCACCCATGTGCCCACGACACCACTGTAAGCACGGGCCACTGCATGCTGTGTTTGCCCCGGTGGCGGCTCTTCAGGCAGCGCAGTGCAGCGTACCGCAACGCTGCGGTATCAGGTGTGTCCGGTCAGCGTCCAGATGCAGTTCATGCGCCATGCCACCACCACCATGCAAGGAAATGGGCTGTGGTCCCACTCAGCTCCTGGTGGTCCCAGGCGCAACATACAGAAGTCATGGACGGCAGAACGGCACAACCATCTTGTACCCGATGTGGTCGTCAGCATTGGAGACCATTCAGACCACGTGAGCTGAGCTGTGACACTGCAAGACACATGCAAACATACCTCAGTGCTGTATGGATGCGGGATTGATGTTGGCAGCGATTGCCTTGACCGGGCCCTCCCTAACAATATTGCAATAAAAGTGGTGAGTTCAGCAGCCGTAACAGCTGAAGCACCTGCATCATCCGACAGTGGTGCACAGGTCGGAGAGTGGTGGCATTGCATGCGCAGTCAGGCGTGATCAACCTGCTGACGAGGAATTTGTATTGGCAGGTGTGTGAGCGCAGCCCTCAATACCCACAATGCATTGAGAGGGTCCGGCCGCGGCTTGGGATGTTGGTAGCTGCTGGTATTGCGGACATGTATACCCTTTTCCCCCTTCCGTCCTTCGCTTGTCGGCCCTTGACTGTGCTGGAAGTTTGCTGCTGAATAAATTGTTGTACCATATATGCATGCTTGCGTTGGTCGGTGGCATGGTATGTGAGCTGCTCTCATACATGTGTTCAGAAGCCTTGCTCCCATACCATCACCTGTGCGTGGCTGATGCTCATAAACGCCTCCCCGCCGTCTTCGGGAAGGTCGGGGATGGACGTGAGCGAGTCCACTCTGGTTCATACAGTTCACACTCTGATGGCTTGCTGGGTGTGGGGCTGAGCCACAGGTTATATCTCCCCGTCTAACATCTCTCTCTCTCTCTCTCTCTCTCACGCACACCATGTGTTTTTTTAGCGATGCTCATGCATGTCAGCTAGCGGTGAACCTCATAAGGGTTGCATGCGCGGACGGCATGCGGTGCACCAGCAGTGAGCTGCTCCCGGATCCGTTGCCTGCGCCGGCATACACAACATACTGGCCAACGGGGCTCACCATACAGGCGATGCGTCGTGTGGCACGCACACACGCCCACCGTGCACACTCGCTCCTCGTAATTTCCGCAAGCTATATGGTATGTAGTGGTGCTGGCAGCAGCGCTTGCTTGCTTCGTTCAGGGCTTAGGGTCAAGGGTGAAAGGAGAAGGGCTGGCCGTCAGCTTGGGTGTGAAACCGCCGACACGCACAAAGGAGGTATGCAGGCCCGAGGGCAGTAGGATCAGCCCCGATGCTATGCGGTACAGCTAAGGTTCCAAAGCAACCTGATTCACACCGTCAGGCTTCAACCTGGCTAACCCGGCAGGGCATGCAAATGCAGGGTATGCAAATGCAGCGCATGCAAAGGAAGCATGGGCCAGCTGCTGTCAGCAGGTATGAACGAGCGGATTCAAGGTGTGTGCCCAGGAAAGGAAAATGGGAAGGTGGCAAACCTAGCAAGCATACAAGCCCATTCGAACAGCCAAGTGGCGTACCCATCACCTGAATCTGAAGAGGTGAGGGCGGGCATCCCCGCAACACACCCTCAGAGCACATTCCCAGCCCACCCTGTCGACAAACAAGAAAAACGCCGCCCCCGCAGCTGTGTGTGCTCAGGACTGATGAGTGCGCGCAGCATCCCACATGCAGTACCTGCAGTACACACTGCACATACTGCACACACGCACTGCAGTACACCCTGCTTGGCTGCATGCTGGCTGCATGCATGCATGGCGCCCGGAGAACTTTGTCAGCTAAGAATGCGCCCCTGCTGCGAGGCTGATGTGGTACTGACGCTGCAACTGCTACTCAGGCACAGTCTAGGTTGCGAGTCTGGGCGAGCGTCTCACCTCAATGCGTGCATGCATGTGGACAGGCAGGCGGCGTGCATGTGAAAAGGGCAAGCTGCTTTGCCAGATACGCTGTGTGACGCCGCCCCGCGTGTGGGTGATCGGTCGACACACACACGCTCGCGCTGCTGGCTGGCCTGCAGTCTTTGTGGGGTTTGCACGTTGCCCATACTTGCCATGCAAGCATGCCACCCTCAGAGCTCAGACGACACTTATTGACTAATTGATCTGGCATCATTTGGCCAATCAGACCATTCATGGATGCCGGCTGCCTGTTGTAAACCTTTTTTTGCACCCGCTGCCGCATCAGGTCCTGCATGTTCACCTAGCTCACTTACATATAAGCATATGGTGGAGCATCCCATCCATGCTGTGCAAGAAGCTCACACAGCGGTACATGCCGTGCCACGGTATGCCAGCCGTGGCCAAGCGGGACGCTGGTTGCGGTACTAGAGTGCATGTGCTCATAGGAAATGCAGGCATTACAAGGACGTGGTACAAGCTGTGAATGGGCAGGTGATGAGTGGATGGTGGACTGCTAAGTGCTGCTGGATATACTGCCATGCGACGCAAATAGGCAGTGCGATGTATGTGGGAGTGTTGCCGACACGCCCACGCAACAGGAGCTATCAGACACACTGCGAGACATCGTGTCAACAGAAGCTAGGAACCCCACTCCACACCCGCTCCCTCTGGTGGACAGGCTGTTGCAAGCCGACATGGATCCCAACGTGACGGATGCTGACGCGTGCTCTGTGCTGGTGCGGGCGGTGTGGGAGGCGCGACGCGATGCCGTTTGGCTGGTGCTGCTGGCAAACACGGATACAGGGCCGTCAACATCGGGTCCTATTGCAAATCCCGCCGGACCGTCTCTATTAAATGCTGTGATACAGGGATCAACTCAATCCATTTGCGAACATCATGCCAGGCACCTGGTATGATTGTTGCATTGCGCCAGCATGCTAACCATGCTTATAATGGCGCCCCTACTCCATGGCCTGTTGTTTTTGGTTTTTTTCGGACGGGAAAGGTTGCACAACGAAGGCTCTGCTGCTGAAGCAGGCACGAGCAGGACATGCAAACCTGACCCCCAGCACCCCAGGTCTACAGGTGTTTACAGTACTCCACAGGGGTGCACGGTGACCCAAATGCCGCGTTGGGCACGGTGCATGTGCATGGCACGAGGTACGGGTGGATGTGAAGACAGCAGTTGGATCTGGAACCAGGCTGGGGCCGGGTACAGCTTACGGCACGCATCGCCGGCAGGCCGACATGCGTGCGGCTGGCCTGAGCCTCACCACCTTTGCGGCAGCTGCCGCCGCCACCCAATGCGCCGTGGTGGTGGTAGGTCCTTTCATGGAGGCAGGCGGTACAGGCGGTGCAGGCAATACAGGCGCTACAGGCGGTCGTGTTAGCGGCGCATACACGCGGGTGAGGGCCTTGGCCACCTGGCCATTGTCCAAAAACACCTCCAGCTGATCGGGGTAGGCGCGCAGGATGGCCGTGTCCTCGTCAAGCGGTCCATGCGTCAACACGTTGCGCTGCAGGCGGTGGAACCATGACAGCGCGTCCGCTGCGCTGTTCACCTTGCCAGACTCAAGCTGGGCGTTAAACTTATCAGCTGCAGAGGAGCCCCCACGTATGCGCATCTGATTCTTGGGGTGCATGAGCACCTGCAGACAACAAGCGACAACGTTGACAGTCACTGGTAGGTAGCACCGACTTGGATACGGTAGGCCTTGTGTGCTTAGAGTTATTTGGTTCCCGTGGGGCCATGCAATGCGCTTTCCGTGGGGCCGTGCAGTGTGCTTATGTTGTGCGTGATGGTGAGAACTGCACCTGAGGGTGGCAAGGTGTCTGGGCTGAGCTGGCCTTGTGTGTATACCAGCAAATGCCATACCATGCCACGCAGCGCAACATGCATGGTGTGCACCGCAGTGCGGTTGAACACCACTGAGCGTGCGATTGCACTTGCCGCATCCCGCTGAAGCCTCAAGCGCCCACTACACCCACCATGCACGTACCTTCTGGAACCACGGCGCATTCACGATCATGTCTGGCGTCACGTCGAGCTGCGACGCCATGTCAGCCAACAGCTCCTTGATGATGCGGCCGTTGGGACACTGCTGGTACGCCGCGCACTCCTCGCCGAGCTTTATCAACTGCCGATGTTTGTATTCCAACAACGCCGGGGACCGCCTCATCTGTGAGATGTCGGATATCAGCTTGTTGTCTGCGGTTACGACCGCCTGCAAGGATCTCAGCAGCGAAGCGAGTCCCGGTAGGACTTGGATGCCCTTCGCTTGAGGTAGGAGTCACGGAGGTAGGAGTCACGCCCTACTACTAACAGGTGCTTAGGTTTACGGTCTACGTTTTAGGGTTTAGGGTTTAGGGTTTAGGGTTTCGGGCCTGCGCAACAAGATCGAGGAGTCACGGTAGGAGTCACGGTAGGAGTCACGGTAGGAGTTACAATGCTTGCCCTTGAGCGGTAGATACCTTTCTATCGGCCCAGCCCAATGACCCTGTGTGTGTGGCGACAAGGCTATGTATGAGGCGGTGAGCGAGGGGCGCGGCTTCCGCATCGCATACACATGCACCAACGCCCCTTTCCTTCCAACACTTGTCCGTATCGCGCATTGTATTGTTTGTATGGGTCAAAGCTTGCCACCTGAGCAACAGCGGGAAATGCCTCGTGGCCGGTGAGTGGACCCCAACACGTGCGCAACGTTTAATCCGTTCACCGATCCATACTCCGTGACCCCAGCCCCACCACATTCCGGGCATGTGGGGGTGACCCCCCTATAGTGTGCAACCTTGCTCAACGAATTGATGGTGACTGACAAAGCATAAGCTCTCACCTGTAGAAACTCGGCGTACATAGGGTTCCTCATAGCAAGGCGCTTCTCAGCCTCAGCGCTGATGTCCTCAGCACCACAAGCCATCAGCAGAACCGTGAAGATTAAAAGCGGCAAGCTGTCGACCACCACGCCATCGTCGCCTGAGATCGTGAGGTCGCGCAGCAGTTCAAGCACAACGTCATGCTGCAGTGCCTCGAGCGCCTGGCGTAGGTCCTGAAAAGCCTGCAAGCAAGCAACAACACCGGAATCAGGCCCATTCTGAGCGCTGAACGTTTCAGAGCAGCGATTCCAGTGCACAACGATACTAACAACCCACAGGTTTGTTGTCGCTACTTGTCGCTCCACTGTCGTGCCACCCGTGCGCCACCCGACACCATGTAAACATGCCACTCTCCCATTATGCGTTGTTGGTATGACAGTCCATGCCACCATCTCTACCACCGCCCTATGGAACACAACATTTGGCGCTGCCACATATTCAATATTTGCATGCATGCACGCAACATCCTGCCCCTTTCTCTTCAACTGTTGTTTACGTTTTCCACACGGTGCCTGCTATATATAGCACCTACCTCAGGAAATAGCTTGCAGGATTTCACATAGTCAATCAGCTCCATGGTGGTGGACACACTCGCGGGGCGGATCGTCCACTCATACGCAAAGTATGCCAGCATGGCGTGGTTGCCACCACTGCACCATGGCAGGTCCTCGGGCAAGCCAGCGCCCTGATACTTTTGCAGCAGCTGGGCCCACATCAGCTTGATCATGTCCGTGTCCACCGTCGGTGGCAGCGTCAGTCGATAGTTGTGTGTCATCAAGCATACCCCGTGAGTCTGCACGGGAAGGAGGGCATCGTGCATGGGTTTAACAAAAACACAACCTCCGTGCAATGTCCGTATGGTTTGCAAGCCACCCAAATTATGCTTTGCCGGTTTGCTGGCCACCGGAGCCTCATGTGTACATTGCCGATGTATGCCAATTGAAATGAGAATTTGCTACCGCTTTTTGTTGTTTCTCAAATAATGAAGCAACCCACCGGCGTGGCGTAGATGTTGGCCCACACAGTGGCCATTGCGCTGCCGGTGATGCCCCAGGCCACCCAAGGCGGACTGTCCACCAGCAGCTTCTTCACCAACCTGTATTAGATCAGGGGCGTGCGCACAGTACTGTGGGCCATGGGTGTGAGAGCAACCACTTAACCACAACTCACAACGCTTTAC
The DNA here is from genome assembly GCA_001662385.1 of Chlamydomonas asymmetrica. Lineage (NCBI taxonomy): Eukaryota > Viridiplantae > Chlorophyta > Chlorophyceae > Chlamydomonadales > Chlamydomonadaceae > Chlamydomonas > Chlamydomonas asymmetrica. The sequence continues at coordinate 44,270 of BDDA01000829.1, forward strand.
CCCGATGACCTCCTTGCCAATCTAACCCAACCAACACACACCTGAGTAGGGATGTTACAATTGGTTAGCACCTATGTGCCCAAGATTGCATGCAAAAGGCAACATGCCATGCGACGATCACATTAAAATTTGCACTCACTCGCGCATCTCGGCGATAGCAGGGCCATGCAACAAAGCCAGCGAAGCCGGCCCGCCGACACGTGACGATTGGGTTAGCAGGTAGACTGTTTGCACCTCATCGAGCAAGATGAAATTAATCCGGTCTCGGGGCAAGCGGTCCATAAATCCCTTAATTGCATTCAGCGCCGGAATTCCACCGGCGTGGTTGCAAGATGGAAGCGGTGCGGCGGCGGCTGAGGGGAGCCCGGCCTCATACGTTGACTGTTTTAAAGCAGATAACAACCCTGTGAGGCACTTGTACACGCCCCGGTTCCTGGGCAGGGCTTCGCAGTTGGCCATTATGAAGATGGGCGGCGGCATGCCCACGGCTTCGGCTTGCTCGGCGGCCAGCGCCGGCAACACATGGTTTAGGGCGAAGGACTTGCCTGACTGCAAGACAAAAGGAAAGGGGGCGTTGCGGCGCGCATCCAGCACACAACACACGCTTGTCCTTTTGGCTCAGGCCTCAACACGGGTATTATGTGTGCCACTTGTTCAGGGCCCTCACTGCCGCTACCGCCGCCATGCTTCATCAACCAACTCAAGCACTTGAGGGGTGAGTGGCGCAGGGCCACACATACCAAGCCGGAATGGTGCACATATGTCACGCATGCGACACGTACCTTGATCAGGCCATTGACGAACAATGGCCGGGGCGGCTGTGCAGTGCCCTTGGCAAAGCGAGCGACGATTGCATCCAACCATTCCTTCAAGCCTGCTGAGATCTGACCATTAGGGTCAATGAAGAAGCCGTGCTCTTCGGTGCCCGAAGACCCTTCCAAGCCCGGCTTGTAGAAGAAGTGCAAGTCCTTGTGGACCTCGGGCGCATGACGCAGACGCAACACTGTGGGAACAGGCGGGCCTGCACCTACAACAACAACGAGGCAAATTGGGGCCAGGCGGTGAAACAGGCGGGGGCAGGCAGGCCGGAGTGGATCACGTCATCACAGGTAGGAGGCAGTAGTGCAGCGCGCTTGTGCGCGCTTGTTGCATGTTGCGTCTAGGAAAGGCACTACCCAGCCAACTACTTTGGTTTTGCACTATTATGAAGCTCATGACAACATGCATGCAGACATAAGGAACAAGCAAGGGGTGTGTCACCCATGGTGGCGTGCACAGCACCCTTGTTACCGGCATGCCACAGACCTGTGACATGCGTGCAAATGGATGTGCACACACACCGCACTGCACACGCATGTGCATGTGTGCACGTACTGCTCAAATGGTGCGCCATGTGCTCATAGCTTTGCCTTGACGGACTGACTCACTCACTCGCTGATTCATCGGTTCTGAGCTGCCCCGAAAACCGGGCCTAAGGACCAGTGGAATCAAGACCTGCACCACACAACGCAACGCCCTGTTGGTTATTGCTCACCTGCTTCAGCCGCACCCGCCGTACTTGTTCCGCGTCCGGCTCCTGTGTAACACGGTGTCAGGCCACATACATGCAACATGTTGGGGACTTCAAGGGAAGTTTGTGCGCAATGGGATAGGGAGGGTGCAAGCTGCTAGTGCAGTGTACAACAGCCAAGCAGGTTCCCAAGCAAGGAGTGCGGGAGAATATTGGAAGATGCACTCTGTTATGTTCTGTTCGTGACGATTATGACGCCTGCATGTGGCACCCATACATAGTCTGTGAATGCTCGACTGGGAGGTATTGCGGATGCAACACGGTCGTGTAGCGATGCCCTAAGCTGCTCTTCCAACATGCATGTAGTGTACGTGTGCTGTATATGTGTGGATGGGGCGGGGGGGGGAGGGGGGCTGGCAAACAAACCCCATGAACGTGCACCCACAGTAGGGCACGATGGCTCAGTTTTTGCATTCGGTAATTGATGTCGGAAAGTGATGAGGGTGTGCAAGCAAGTGTTGAAGTGTGCACTGGCGGGTGTACGCGAGGGTGCGGTAACGATTTACGAACGTCCGCGCGGGTGCGCACACACCCGGAAGACAGAGCGTAGTTAATGGATTCGGGAGCGGGAACGATGGTGAGTGGTTTCATGTTATTTCGTGGTGTCTCGCTAGACAACACAGTGAGAACACGCTACGACTAATGACTACATACAAAATTCTACGTACGCAGGCAGGACTACCACCCAACCTGGCCAAGCAAGCATCGGGCAGCCCACGCTTCAGGTGACTTTCTGGCACAACAAATCCTACGATTGCGTTGTGGATTGCGTTGTCATTACCAGAAAAAAAGGTCCCAGGTTGCTATCAGGGTGCCCAAAGTCGACGGAACACATGCGGTAGGTGTTCCTACCCGAGGCCCAAAACTGTAGCCCAAGGGAGAGATGTGGTATAGATAAGGATAATGGAGGCGGCGCCACCACTCTTGTGCTATTTGACCGGCCTTCATAGGCCGAAGCCTGGACGTCAGCGGCACCGTTCGCGACATTTTGGAAGCACTTGAGTTCGGTGCCTTCAACCCATAAATACAATATCAACTTTTGAATTGCTGGAGATGATAGCTGAGATGCTCAGGTGCCTTGGTGTTGGTTTGGGCAGTCTGAAACATGTCTTCCTGTCTATATCCCATTGTGGGGGACAGGACGACGGCATGCAGGCAGGCCTCCCCAAAACGCATCCTGGCAACCTGCCTGGCAACGGGGTGTTCCCTTGTTTATTTGACAGCTGTGTTCGTGACTGCGCAGCTGGACGTGGTGTCAGACTGTGTCAGGTCCTGCGCAAGAGAGCTGGCTGGCCTGCTCAGTAGGATATACACGTACGGCTGCTGACTCACCTGTAAGGAATCGCTGCTGACAGAAAGCTCGAAGCGCAGGTTCCTCCAACTTGCGCAGAAAGCATAGCTTGTCCTCAGGCATATAAGATAAACCCCTCACCACTACTCCCAGCTGCTCGTCCTCGAAGAGACGCGTAGCACGCTTCACAACGTGCTCCATTTTGTGGTGACATACACCGATTTGGGTGACACTGACTTCGTTGGGATGCTGAATGCTGGAAAGTGATTGGGTCGGCAATGAAGGATGCTGGACAGGATACTGGGGCTGCAGGTACACGGTGACGGTAAACATGAGGCTATGGGGCAGGCTCGTGGCAGGGTTGGTCGAGGCATGGATGTTTGTACACGGGTGTCGGTAAATGTTGGGTGTTGGCAAATGTTTGGAGAAGTTCTTAACAGTTGGATGGAATCCCTGCTGCAGAGATCTGAGCGTGTATCTGGCGTGTTGCAAGTGGGGTGCTTGCTGCTAAAATGACACACGTATCATGGGACCGTGGATTGCGGTCGGCAAGCAAAATGCAAGCAAGGTCGGCCATGGCCTGGACCTGGGGGGGGAGCGCACACTGCCTCACCAAACAGCTGCCAATCACTGCAACAACAACACCAACGCTTGCAGCACTGCACAGCGTGCGGCGCAGTACACTGCAGGTCCGCATGCAGGCGCTGCTTGTCGCATCTTGCAAACGCCCCCATACGCTGACACAGCACCGTAACACAAGGAAGTCACACCTGCTGCACCATCAGACACCATACAGGACACCATCATAGCAAACACGATTAAGAGATGCAGCAACCGCATGCGTTTGGTGTAACGGGGCGTCCACTCCAGCAAGCCTGCCTGGCATCGCGTCCTCATCGTCGGTGCGGCGGCTGTCGTGCTCATCAGTTCCCCTGCTGCTGCGCACAGTGGTCCCGCTGCACAGGGTCGCGGCGGCGGCGGTGGCGGAAGGGGAGCAGTCGGCGGCTGCAGCACCGGCTGACAGCGGCGCGCCAGCAGTGGTCAGCTGCCGGACCTGTGCCTGGATCCTGCCCAGCAGCTGCTGCTGCCACTACAGTACAGGATGCTGCCCTGCAGTACAGGTATGCACTGCAGCCGCTGGTACTGCAGCTGCTGGCGCAGCAGGTCGTGCTGCTGATACATCCCCCAACGCTGCTGGCCCATGCGTTGCGGTCTACTTCCCCCTTGCTTCCATCACACCTCCCCACACTTCGCATGCGGCGCTGATGCAGACTAGCTGAACGATCTCTACCTGTATGCGTGAGCACCGCCATGGGTTGTGTGTCGTGCGTGGACTTGCTCAAGGCATGTCAGCGCTGTTCCCGCAAGCGCAGCATAGCGGGTTGCATGCAGGTGGCATGATTCACAAACAAGTCCCTTGACTGCAGCATAGCAGGTTGCATGCAGGAGGCATTCACAAATGAAACGAAACCTTGACTGCTGGTGCATGTGATCCACTGCCGCAGCTAACTGCTCTTCCACTCTGGCTGCGTGGCCGCTAGCTTGGTCCACGCGGGTATGTACGCACGATCCATACATTACGTGCGTGCGTGCGTGGTGCACCGGTGGAGAGCGCTGAAGCGTTTTCGTTCGGGTTGCTGGAATCATATAGCTGTCCACGCGTGCCGCTCTATGCAGCTAATGCAGCCTGCCTCATGTACGCCACCGAACAACCACATGCCCTCATTGCACGTTGCGCTAGTGGCATAACGCGAAAGGGCACCTACCGTTCAATTCAGGCAATTCAGGATGAGCTGCAAGTTGGTGTCGAGTGTCCACAGTTCCACACTATGCTCCATTGCAGCAAAATACTTATCACTGTTTAACACTGAAATGTCAGCTACTGCTGCTGGCATGAGCATGTTGTTGAACCAATCAAACTGCCGACTGCTGGCAGATTATAATCACGATCTTTACGTACACAGTTGTCGCTGAGCTTCATTGGCTCAGTTGATCGAGGTGCCTCGTGCATCCAATCATCGCAGTGGATTCCACTCAAAACGCTGGTCTCAGCGTTGGCCTGTTGTTGCTCGTTGCTCGTCTCGCATCAGCGGACGCATCCGCGCGCGTCCTCATCTGGAGGCGAGTATCGGCCTCGACTAGAGAGCTCCAAGTAAGTGCAGAGAAGGTCTACCAAATATATATCAGTATCGCATGTCTACGCCCCCACGCGCGGCCCCACCATCATCTCCACCTGCACGTCCTGCAGGTGGTATGCTGCACCGCACTCCCTCACAATCGCCCGCATCACGTCCTCGCGATCTGTGGGGGGGTGCCATCCACCGAAGGCGACTACCAGCCGCCGCAGAGATGCCAGGTGCGGCGACGCCGCCAGCGCCTCGCACAGCTCAGAGATGTGACGGTCCGTATAGATGTTGTCCCACATTCGCAGGGTGTGGAGGCGCGTGAGGTGGGTGGCGCTGCGCAGCAGCTCGGGCACTGGCGTGAACGAGCAACCGTCGTAAACGCACCAGTGGGATCCCAGCTCCAGCTCCGTTACGCGGGTCAGGTGTGTGGCGGCCTGCAGCGCCTTCGTCAACTGGCGACGTGTAAATGAATGATGACATCATGTCCAACGCGCGCCATCGGACCACACCAGGAGCAAGCACGCACAAGAGCAGCCGTTAAAGAGATGTATACCACATACCACATACCACATACCACATACCACACAACAGGGCCTATAGTACGTCACCCTGCTGACGGGCATACAAGACAAGGACAGTTTACACTTTACGCAACCCAACAAAACATGCAACGTTGGTTTTCATAGAAGTCACGCACCCACTCAGGGTCAACTGCTTGCTGTGAATTCCACATGCGCCTTGTTTCCTCCTTGCAACATGGAAAAATGGAAAGTAACCGCCATGCTATTGGCCAACAACTCACTGTAGCGTTTGCCGTGTACACCCAACGACCGCAAGGAAAAGCGGCGAAGCAGCCTGCTGGCCGCGGACGCCGTGGGATCCGTGACCCAGTCCCACACAAGCGATCCAGTGTCGCAGTCTTGCCCAGAGTCATCATAGCCCCAACCAGAGATGTCGAGCTCCGTGAGGCTGCTCATATGAGGGGCTGAACACGCCAAAACAAGCGCGTCGAGCGTAGGTATGGTCAGCCCGTTGAGCCCGCCATAGCTGAGGTCCAGGCGCGTGAGGCGGCTGAAGCTGGACGTGCTGGCCAGCATGTGCAGCAGCGCCAGTCGCATGGCGGTCGTTTCGTGATCCCCATCGCGTTTTCCAGCCCCCAGGCCCGCCGCGTTCAGTTCCTGCAGGCCATGAAGATGGGTGGCCCGGCGCAGAGCATCCGCCAGGCACGACCAATTGCCGGCCATGTTGGCCACCACCAGCCGCGTGAGGTGCAGGT
>BDDA01000830.1:8107-22055 GCA_001662385.1 Chlamydomonas asymmetrica
TATCATAGCTTTCGATGCATGCAATAGTATATTATTGTATATAGTCTTTGGGCTACCGGATGCGAAATGTTTAATGTACAAAAGTGAGGTGCAGGTGCTGCGTTCACCGCACGACTTAGGGCCGAGGCCCGATGGAACCTCAATCGTACCACTACATGCGTGGCGGCTGAGGCCGTGTAAGCCATCTGCTCCTCGTCCCGCTTGGCCTCGTGCAGTGTTCAGAGGCACACGCCTTGACACGTGTGGTTGGTGTTGAGGCGCATGTAATGTGCAGAAGTGCTGCAGGCAAACACCACAGATGGCACACCTACACCCTGTACCAAGCATTCCAGTACGACTAACTACTAACTGGCTTCAGCTGCTGGCTGTTTTCACAATAGCATTCAGACCACTGCTCAGCCAGCAGGCAGACTTCAGCCTGCTAAAGATACTTGCAGGTGCGAGCGTATGACGAAGGCATAGGATGGGGTACGTGCAGAGAGGACGCAATGCTGCAGTTGGGTTTAGATAGCTTCAGGATAAAAGCAAAAGCTTCATCCATCGGTCCAGCAGCCTTCGGCGGCTGCAACAGGCCCACAGCCAAAGAGAACAGACGGGCCTGGTCATGCTATCAGGGATACTGGATCGCTTGGCCAGGCAGCGATTGCTGCGTGCTGTCCACAGCCGACGATTGCATGCTGCTCACAGCTCGATATCGCATGCAATTCGCCGTGCTGCATGCTATTCACTGTGAAACAGCGCGTTGCTGTTCACGCTCAATATTGAGGGACTTGAGGGTAGTACTTGTTCGGAACAGGTGGTTGTTGCTGTTGCTGCTGCTGTGCCGTAGGCCGGTACGGCTGCGAGTGCCCTGGGGGTGCAGGCGCGGCCGCCACCGGCACGCCCGTGACCGGTGCAGCCACCGCCACGCCTTGCACCACGCCGGCCACAGGCGTGCCGTACGCCGGCTGTCCGCGCGCCTGCCCTTGCTGCGCGTAATGCGCCTGCTGCGACTGCTGCGGCGGCGGCAGCGCACCGTACTGCGGCCCCTGCACCAACACTCCTTGCGGGTGATAGTAGCTGGTGGAAGGTGCTGCAGGCTTGCTGCCCGTCCAGCTGCCAGCACCGGCGCTGCCGCTGCCGCTGCCATACGCCGCAGGCGGAAGCACGTAAGCGGTGGACGCTGTCGTGGTCGTGGTTGTAGCGGCACCGCCACCGGCTGGGACCGTGGTGCTCGTGGTGGCGGCTGTCACGACGGAGGCGGAGGTGTGGGTGTGGCCGCCGGCGCTGCTGGCGGAGGTGATGGTGACGCTGGAGGCTGCGGAGGTGACGGATGCGGGCCGGAAGCCGTTGCGCACGATGTGCTTGGCGGAGCCCTTGACGGCGGCCTTGGCCAGCGCGGTGGGCCTCAGCTTGTACCTGCGGGTGATATCATGTATCGTACATGATGGTGTATACAGTGGGTGGGTGGGCACGTGACGCGTACGATCTCATATGTGTGAGCGACGTGCATAGAAGGCACACCTGGGTCAGCGAGCGCACAGATCACGCATGTGTGGGCCACGGTGTGGGTCTTCATGTGGGCATGATATTTATGCATGCTGTATGCATGTGGGCGTTGATATTCGACTGATTGACTCTAGACTCCTGCAGGCCGGAAGTGGATGGATGAGCTGCCATTGCTGAAGCCATTGCTGAAGCCATCGCAGAGTGTGCAATGTGCGTGCAGAGTGCGTTGGCAATCTTGGCATAGAAGCATCATGATGTGTTCAGAGTGAGGAAACCTTTCAGTGCATTAACGGCACCGAACATTTGCGGGCAGCAGGCATGGGCTGCTCGGTGCTGCACGCCGCGCTCACATGTGCAGGCCGCTCTCTACGACGTCCTGAGCCGCCGCCATGCCGGTGACGGTGGCGGCGCCGGCGGATGCGCCATACCTACACACACGCACAGGCAAACACGCAAGAAGCACAAGGCACACAATCAAGGCACTCTCAATGCACAGCGCACAGCAGTGTCGGGAGCGCGCCAGTAGGACAGCCTGGCTGATGTGGCGTGCCGGAAATGCCGTAGGTGCGGTACTCTCAGCAAGCGCTTCTCCTCCGGAACACTGCGTTTTATACACCTACACCGGGGGCGCAATATCCCAATCGCCAACTGGTTATTCACTTAATCTCCTATCGATCCGTCACATGCGGAGCAGTGTGACCGCACTAGGCCATGATACTACGGCTCCCCCATTAAGTCGCCGAACATACATATACATGTCATGCCATGCTGCACCAGCGGGAGGCATGACCACCCACCCACCTGTGCGTGACGACACGGGAGGTCTCGCGCGAGATAGCGCCAGTTACGATGCGCGCGGCATCCGCCAGCCCATCCGCCACCTCCTCCCATGCGTCGAGGCCCGCCTCGCCCACCCTGCGCATGTCCTGCTGGGGAGGGAACAACAAATGCGCGCGTGTGCAAAGAAAGAACGCAGAAAAATTCAGAGCAAATATGGCACGCCAGCCTGCCGTGATTGCCGGCCCCTCCGCAGACCAAGCCAGGCAACAGCCGCTGCGCACGTTGACAGGACAAGTTGGCAGGTGTGCAGTGCAAACGGATGGGTCGCCATGCCTGCAGGTCTGCAGCCCAGGCTTCCGCATTATGAGAACACCGGCTGCATGCCACAGCTCATAGCACGGCCCGGGCCGTCCTGGGCTGGTCCTGCATGCTGACCTCGGCTGCTTGCAGAGGAGCTCTAGCGCGTTTGCCGACTTCCAAGCCAGGCTGGTCGTACCACCGCCTGCCTGTTTGCTCTACCTCAACCACAGGGCCATGCGCTACAACATTACAGCCCTTAACTCCCAAATGCCTTGTCCCCCGTCGCGTGTCAACACACGCTCGCCCACCACATGCATACCAGCTGCCGTATGTGCCGCGATCGGTACAACCACTCGGCTCTAGGCACATGCAGTGGTGTGCCGTATGCATCATGCGGCCCCGCGCGCTCACCTCGCTGCTGGCTCCGCCCACGCGCATCTGGCTGAGCGAGCGGCCCATGTTGGACTGCGACACCTGGTCGGCGATCACAGAGGCGGCGCGCGCTGTGGCGGACAGCGCCACGCCCACCACCTTGCCCGTCACGGACGCCGCCTGGCTGGCAACAGTCCTGGCGGTCTCAAGACGGCGCTGCACGTGACACACGTGATGGGCAGGCAGGCATGGAATGTGGATGCTGATCATACTGGCATGATAGGGGAAGGGAGCGCACACAGGTGCAGGCTGCACGCTTTCGTTTTGCGCATGAAAAGCATGGATGCACATCACGGTATGTAAGCATGCTAGCATATTTTCAGGCTGCAGACATCCAGGCTTCTTCCAAAGCTGCATGCATGCGCCAACTGCACCGCTGGGGCCGATCGAATCGGACGACAGCGACTGCAATGATGCACTTCACGCATGCGAAGGCCGCTGGTTGCATGATGCCAGGCACAGCTACAGCAGGCCAGCGCAACAATCCAGTCAAGCAGGCCTGTCTGCATAGCAAGAGGAGGTGATGTGGACGCTGCAGCAGGTAAGAACGCACCATGGTGGCCTCAGACACCTGCGCAGGTCTGTCATTGGGCTGCATCCGCTGCATCGCGGCCTCAGCCCCCTTCTGCAGGCCCTTCGCCGTGAAAGCCGCAGCAGCAGCGATGCCAGCACCCAGCCATTTCCCGCCTGTGGTCAAGCCACGGGCTACATGGTCCGCTGTCGTTGGCGGTGCAGGTGCAGCTTGGCTGTACTCAGCATATTGCTGGGGGTGTTGTTCAACACTGCTATGGAACGCTGTGGTGTTCTCTAAAAGGTTTTGGAGGAAATCGATGACCTCGGTAGGAATGTCGTGTGGAAGGCACAGACATAAGTACACGTCTGGGCGGTCCGGAAGCTGGAAGGTGTACGTGGTGTCCTCGTATCGAAGCGTTGCAAGGTTCTGAGCCAAGGGCCAGCTCCTATTGCCCACCTGGATGTGGTTCACACCAAGGTGGAGAATGCAGGCTCGTGAGCGGGATTGTGGCACCTTCTACCCTGTCAAATGAAACCAACGAGCTGCCTTCACATTAGGGCCGCTGACGAGCATGATGCTTACCTGGGCTGTGATTGCATTTGGAGAGTAGAACACAGCAAAAGTTCCCTGCTGCACCAGTTCACTCCTTGGCGGCGCTACCTGCGCAGAACAGTAAGGCGAGACCAACGGACTCCACTGAGCCTCGAGGGAGCGCATGTACAAGCAGCGGCGCAGGTTGCCAACTCGACAGCAACTCACTTGGAATAGACGGCAGCCCCCGACCTCCAATACGAGTTCAGTGCTAGCTTCCATTTGTGCCATCGTGGACTCGAGCGTGCTGTGTGTGTTGCTCACCAGCCAAGTAAGGAAGCCTGGCTACACGTAACAGTACCTGACCAGCTGGAGCTGCATACAACTCGTATGAGTCGATGGGTGGATTGTGCTGGATGTACATCTAGACCTTCGCACCCTTGAGCACGTCTGGTCGCGATGACCACCGACGACCGCTCAGGCCCACAGGCATTCGGTAGCAGCAGGCAGCCAGGTGCTTCAGGTTTATGCTGACCTTCAGAACCTGACTGCTGCAGTGTGCAATAGCTCTGCCAGCTGTATGCAAATTGCTGGTTGGTGTGTTTGCATGAGGCATCAGGGCGTTCGTGCTGGAGCTGCCAGTGGCAGTACGGACCGACAAGGCAAGGCATGACTGATGAGGCACGCAACATACTTGCTGTACGCATGCATGCTTGACTGTGCAGACGCATACCGTAGCCTTCAACATTTGTGTCTCCGCTGTTACACAAACACAACATGAAAACGGGATCCCACATGCTTGCCGGTACGTGCGATCCGCCGTCGACCGCAACGCGCGGCCGTCAGCCAGCGACGCGCGGCAAACAGGACCCTCCAGAACGGCGCTGCGAAATCGAAGGTCCGGTTAATGGCAGGCTTGCGCACAGATGTGCAAGCACCATTACATGTTTCAGCACACGACTGCTCCCTGCATGGAAGGAATGCCTGATCAGAGCGACTACCGAAATCTGGTGATCCAGGGTGGCACCATGCTGGGGGCTGCTGACGGGCAGTCACGAAAAGCCAAAAGCGCATGAGGTGTGGCAGCGGCGATGCATGCAATCCGACGTGAAGGGATCAGCAACAACTGACGTCCGTCATGGAGGGCAGAATTGCACAGCAGCAAGGCGTGATAACAGCCCATGCAGGGACCATAGGGGCGCAAATAAGGCCAGGCAAGACGTGCTGGGTGTCCAGCAGCCAACACGTAAGTAGGGCGTTGGTATGCGCGCAACGCAGCACTCCCTGAGCAGGCCATCGTCCGGCCGTTCACACAGGACACGTCGGTGCACGCCACACATGCATGGCACACGTGTGGCAGGTGTGGTGGCAGGTGTATGTACGCTGCCCATTCCATCCCAAACGCAACGCTATTCCTGACCGTCGTCATGCTCAATTTCAGCGTGCATGATGGGACACGCCCACTCATCGCCAGTGAACCTGCCAAAGCCTCACATGCAGTATAGGCCTGCATGGTCTGCTATCCATCTGCTAGTGAATGCACTTAGCGGCTTCATGCCAGCAGGCGCTTGTGGCGGCAGCCAAATCAGTCTCACAAGAGAAACGCTAATGATGTAGCAGGCACGTACGCCGATCAAATAGCAAGCACTGGTGTTCCAAGAGACATCATGATGCTGTGGTGGTAGCAATTCCAGAGGATGCTTATTACTACACCAGGTGGCGGGCATGATGATCCAAGCGAGTGTACGCGCGCCTAACAATTTGGTATATTCTGTCACGAGCACATGGTGATGAAGCAGCGGCCGTAACTGTACAGGTCCTGGAACTGGCTGCAGACCTGGCTGCAGCAGTCCTGCGAGATCCTGCCAGAGCTGCATTCCGCACTGGCTGCGAGGCACCTGCAGGTATAGGTTGTGCGTGCGGCGACGACGCCCACGCAGCGGGGGGCAAGCAAATGGGCACCGTGTTGGACACAGCAGCTACAGGCGCGTCAGAGCATGCTTTTTAAACTCCTTGATCACAAATGAACCCTGGGAGAACGGTGTGGCCTTTTGACCCGCAGCACAAACAAGAAATAGCCTTTCGTCCCGCTGGTCCAGCAGAGGCCCGCACACAGCAAATATGCAGCGAGCTCCGCGTTACTCGTCATCATTACCTGTCAGCGGTGTCTGATGGCGCATTGGGATTGATCTGTTGGAGATAAGCTGCGAAGCCGCCGCACCACGCGGCGGCGTTGGTGCCGCCGGTGACGGTCGCGCCCACGCGCGGCACCTCCGCAGCGCACAGCAGCAGCACTGCGGCAGCTGCTGCAGCCAGTAGGGCAGCAGCAGTGAGGCTGGAGCGAGCCATGCGTCCTCTACGAGGTTGACAGCAGCAGCAGAGTGTGTCGGCCACACGGCGTTGCTTGCGCTGGCTTGCTGGCTGCTGCTGGCGGAATAGCTTGCGCACGAGGGAGGCAGGCGAGTCTGTTTCAAAATAGCAGCCCAACAGCAGGGTGGCACGCCTCGCTGCTGCTAACACACAAGGCACGCGTGAATGGGTCCGAGTGCTTTGGAGTTTGGGATTCCGGGTGGATCCTTTAGGTGCATTGCTCTTTGGAAGCTGCTGCCATGTCATCAACCGACCGCGGCACTTGCACATTCACGCTTGAATGGAGCCGTGATACAACAGAGCGTCGACAGTCCCTCTGGCACAGTATTCACTTGCAGACATCGACTGGGTGTGTACTTTGGGTCACATGCCATCTGCAGCGCTCCTGGCGTTCCCGGCGTGCGGCTTGGATGGCAGACCGCCTGACATTACAACGGATAGGAGCAGAGTATCATGCACTCAGCGGTCCTGAGAGTACACGGGCAAAGGAACCTTTGCATGTGCGCCTGCATGCAGGCGGGTGTGCACCCTGTGTGCATGCGCTGCAAGTCTTTGCTGCACGCTTCCAACAAGTAACAGCGACCAGTTGGCCTGCATCTGACTATGTGCCTGGCATGCTCACAATTCCCTGCCTAATCAGCTGTGAACGTGTACTGTGGTAGCGCTCAGTGAGTTGGTGCTGGCCCAGCCGGGCCTGCACAGGGTCCTGTCACCTTTGCTACTAGTGCTACGTGGCTGCATTCACGTTGTGAGCGTGTGTGTTGTGGGCCAATCCGCATGGCAGGCAAAGTCACGTTGTCACGCCTGCAGCTGGTGCTGGGCAGGCAGCACCATTCTAGCAGGCCGTTACAGTGGTACTGATTTAGGGCCTGACAGTGGGGCGTCAGTGGACGTGCGGGCAAGGGGCATGCGGTTTGAATGCCTGTACTGGGGACACTGTGGGCAGGCGTTGGATGTCAGATAAGCACCATACATTTACCAGAATGGCCATGCCTGCAACGCGGACAGGGTCATTCCGTGGGATCATTCGTGCAGCCAATATCGCACGCTAAGTACTAGGCAAGATGCGCATGCATCGCAGCATTGCATGCCAAACGCAGCCATTGCCGGTACATTTATTTTTCATTGTGTTTATTGCCGCGTCAGGAGGGAGGGGAGGGAGGGGAGACAGTGAGACCGCGAATCGCCGCACACCGCAGCTCATGTGAGGGTACGCTGGTGCGCATGGCTTGCATAGGTAACACACGAATAACGCGAGTCATGCGCAAAGGGGTGAGCCTCTGCACTTCTGCAGGCTGAATGCTCCACCTGCCAGCAGTTGCACCTCCCAGAATTCAAAGCGATGAGGGCTGGCAGACGCATGGAAGGCAGCGCCAGGGATTGTGAATCATATCTCATCACCTGGCGGTACTTCCTGACAACTTGACTGTAACCCTCATAACCATGAGCACAGGTGTGCATCGCAGTATCCCGCAGGCACTGGCATGCCCGGATACGTCCGGAACAACAGCTGGCAGGCGACCACGCAGCAGGCGCGCGCGCTCTGGCGCGGCATCTTCATGCATGTCGTCCAGGCGCTGACGCACCTGCACAGGCCATGTGCCACCACCAGGAGACACATGTGAGTTTTGGACGAGTACAATCAATCAACCAAGGGCACGTGCTGTACGCGTGATGTCTGGCGCTTCGTGTGCATCCGTTGCCTCATCTGGCTGGACAGCGAAAGAGCCGCTGAACACCTCGGCGGCGCAAATCCTCCTCCGCCCATGGAGCTTTGCACATCCGATTGAGAACAAGATCAAGCCCTTAGCGGAGCCATAACTGCTGCTGCCTTGACATACGCTGAACGCGCCTGTCTACGGTGCACGCAAGCAATGCAGGCACAGGCAAGAGCGTATGACGCAACTCACCCGCCGAGAACATTGTCAGAAGCAGGCTGACCATAGCAGGCTGGAAGAGCCTGCCGGCACCATTCGGAGGGGCTGCTGGCAGTTCCTGGCCTTGGGCCGCAGTAAAAGTCGTCGCTTTTTTGTACCGTCTTTGACTGGGCGAGCAGCCGCGCGCCCTCTGCTGCAGGCGGACCCGAAGGGACAAGGGGCAACAGCAGGGCAAGTAGAGCAGCGTTTCTGGCAATAAACCTGCCCAACAGCAGCAGCACCTCTGCTGCATGATGGCAGGTCCTGACTGCTTTTGCTCGAGTGGGCCGTGAGTTTGTAGTACAAATTTGACGGCCAACGAGGCCTTTGACATCAGAGAGGTGTGAGGCGCCCCACAGTAAGCAACAGTACATCAACGCTATGCAATGAAGCCTCATTTTCAAAGCTGCCGGGAACTGTGTATCTGCCTTGCTAGGGCCGCGAGGCCGGCCATACGCGGGGCACGCTCAGCTCACGCTGTGTCCTGCAGAATCTTCATTGCAAAGATCCCTGGTTTATACCGGTATCATGCCTTTTGTCACCCATGTGTCCGGCAGACAGGTATGCGTAGCTCGTACGCAAGACCCTCAAGCAAGGCTGCAGTTGGGCAACCGTACACGTGACAGTTGTACTGTGTGCGGGCTGTGGAAACTGTACGCACCACATGTGCAGCTCTTGGGCTGCACGGGGAATCGGCTGACGGGACGAATGGGACACGTTGCCCACAAAAGCCCAAAGAAATGCATTTGATCTGTCAGAAAGGCCTTCTTGCAACAATGGCAGTACTCCTGCTGCGTCTGGCAGGTGAGAATGGGCGCGGGTCGGCGGGCCCTCCATGCCATCCCCACTACTCAGCATGCAGTTAGATGAGATTGAAGAAGCTGATGTAATGGACTGCATTACAGCCTGTGCAATCAGCTCAGGAAGGGTGCGGCCGCCATCAGTGGCACATGACTCATGACGGTATGCAATCAGCACATTAAGTGACCTTGTGCCATCATGAGCCCAGCCTGGGTGAGCATGCCTGGGGCATTTGCATGCACCCATCAGTCCACAGCGCCATGCTGTTGATCGAATTTTGCGCCACCCGCTGGCGAGACCACTGCGGATTGTGACTGGCATGACGTGAGGGGAGAGAGAGGGGCGTGCACGATGATGCCATCGCACGAGGGGACGCAGTGCTGCAAGTGACAACTTTACTGCACGCACTGCGAAGCATGCTTCTGGCTGTGTGCCCCACAATCATGGCAATGGGACGGCTGGCCATCAGACGCCTGGACATTTACATAGCATTTTCCATACATGAGCAGCGTTGCCGCTCTTAAAGCGCCAAACTAATGCAAACTGTTTAGCCGCACGCTCCGCAACCTCACACGGATGCAGACTAAACACAAGTGTGGATAAGTGCAAATACCCTGCCAGCATTTCCGGTGAAGTAACTCCTATCAATCGCTTGTGCGCAATAGCATCTGAGGCTTGCATGCCGTGGTAACATACAGCTCCCTCGGCAATGTACTCACAAACCCTGAAGCGTCCTGGAAGCATTGTCACCCGTGCCCTGCCAGGTGTACACGTCCATGTGAGCATGCGGTGGCGCGCGCGGATGACGCAATCAGAAGCGTAATGGGTCACAAGGCTCGTAAAGCAAGCTGCTCACACAAAATGTGTGCAGCATTCGCCATCTTTGGCTGATCCTTGAGCATGGAATCAGGTGCATTTTGCAGCACTGCATCAGGCGCTTTCACGTGCTAGCAAGCTGCTGCGGGATGCGCTCTCGCCCATCCAACAAGCGGCACACCCGAGCCAGCATTGCCGCGCTTCTCCATTCATGCAGGTGGAGGCCGAGCGCTAAACGGCGAACATCAGCTAGGCCTTGTACGAATTGGCACACATTACTCACAGTACTCACAGTCACGCTTGGGCACCCAATCATACCCTAATGGTCCGTGTGGCTACACGACCCTATCGACCCTATTGAAGCCAATCAATCATCAACTGGCTTCACAGCTGGCGGGTGGCCGCACAGCCAGTTATTGTTTGGCTTCAAAACCGAGAGCAGAGGTGCGACTCACAGTACCCCGCAGGCACTGGCATGCCGGGGTATGTGCGGTAGAGTAGCTGGGCCACGACCACGCAGCACGCGCGTGCGCTCTGCTGCTTTGTCGCCAAGCATGAGGCCCAAGCACTCGTGCACCTGCAGGGGCACAGCAGCACAGCAGTGCATGGTCAGCCTGGCAGGCGTGCTTGTTTGAGTGCTGCATCGAGCGTGCTGTTGGGAAGGCCGTCTCGTGTGTCTTGGCTGCACTGGCAGCACCGGCAGCACTGGCAGCCTGAGGCGTGTGCTTCAGTCGCTGAAGGCACGTGATAAATGCTTGGCTGCAAAACCCAACACGCAGCTGCCGCCTGCGTGACCTGCAACCCTGTCTTCTTTCCAACGCGACACAAAGCTGGCGCTGACAGGCCCCTTCTGCTTGCGCACTGTGCTCCCAGAACTATCGGGTTGATAGCAGCTGACTTTGCCCATGTGAATAACCCCACACACGCACACGCTGCCTTCGGGGTAGAGCACGCAGACAGTGCCAACCCTTGACTAATGCAGCCGCGTATGCCGCGTAGCTCACCCAGCAAGCGCGTCAGCGGAAGCAGCCTGACCAAACTGGCTTGGCAAGGCCCAATTGCACCAAGCAGAGGGCGTGTTGGTGCCTGGTGGCGGTATGTCAGCACCCTGCGCCTGCGTCGTGGATGACGCCTGCTGCGCCAGCACGCGGGCAGCGTGGGTGCCAGCGGGACCAAAGGCGGCAGGGAGCAGCAGCAGGACCAGCAGCAGCAGAGCAGGGCTGAGAGGCGCCCTGCCCAGCAGCAGCGGGTGTGCGTTGGTTGCCGTGGCTGCAGGTCCTTTCAGAGGGCCCGGCACATAGGCTGTAGTACAAGTTGTGAGAGCTCTTGGCGTGAAATTCACAAATTCAGCGCACAGCAGCTGAATCGAGCTCTTGCTTGTGGCTTTTTCCAACCGGTATGTCTTTAAGCCTAAGGATACATCTTGAGGCATTGACAGCATTGAGTGTCCTGCGGCCGCCGATCGGGCACGGGAACGCGCCAGCCGCACAGAATCTTGGCATCCACTTTTCTATGTGCCGTTCGCAATCGGCACCCTCCTTTCTGTGGTTTTTCATGCCTGCCAGCAGTCAGGAGGCTGAGCACCGAGCTCCCAGTAAAGCAACGGTATTGGGCAAGCCGGCACGTGAGGCTGTGGTTCACATCCCGAACACTGTACGCAGCCCTAACAGCGCACTGTAGTACAACGTTGCAGGTCGGCCTCGTCATCGCTCTGAATGCGCTGTCTGGGCCCGCAGCTGGACCCGTCGCTGCACCTTGGGCGCTGCACTTTCGTGCCGGGTTGGCAGCAGACGTGGTTTCACCTGTGGTCGGCTTCTGCCCACCGCTGACCAGCAGGTGATGAAAGCGTCAGGTGATGAGACGACCAGCGTAGGTGTTTAACAGGCAGTGGGATGAGACCCTGGCCCAGCCGCGGATCGCAGGCCGACCAAAGCAGCTCTTGATGCAGAGCAGCAGGCGGTTGTGTTGGTGCACTCTGTGCCGCCATGGCGACATGCGTAGCACCCGACATGCTTATCAGCCGTCCCACCGGATCGCCAAACACGCACACAGCACACACGCCAGACGCTCATTTATTGGCGTCATGTCAAGTACCACATACCATGTGACCTTGTTTGCAAGCGGGCTAGGTGCTATTCTGACAGCAGACATTGGCCGCCACGGCATGGGTGCATGCACGCATTCTCACGAAAGGCATGAAAGAAGACAGGCACACAACTCGAGCGTCACACACGATACTCACAAAGCCTTCTGCATGCAGTAGTGGACGGATGGAGAAATCGGCAGGCAGAATAGGGCCAACGCAGTCAGCTGTTGAGGGTGTGCGTGGTGGCAAGTATGGCAACCGCATGGAGGCCATCGAGGCAGCCGGCTGGTACGGGCATTGATCCCCGAAGCCAACCGGCTCGTATCATCGCCAAGCTCACATTTGGCTAGCCGTCTGCAAGGGGGCTGCCTAAATGACACGATAAAGGGGTTGTCCATGGCCGGCGTGCACATCAGGGGCCGCTCAACTGGCAAACCCACAAGAACACGGCAGCTGCACCTCGTTTCAGTGCTAGCCACCAACGAGCATTCAACCAGCATCGGCCACATGGCTACCCCGCATCGCTATGACTCCGGCTAAGCAGAAGGACGGCTGGCCAGCACAAGCACGCATGCAGCGTGGCACACGGCTTGCCGGTTTGGCTTCGAGCTTCACCACCACACCGCCTGATTGAGACACGGCGGTTCCAGGCACTGCCAGAATACCCCAAATGCCCAAATTGAGCGCTGGCCTGCAGCGCTAGCTCATGATGCAGATTGCGCTTGGCGGCGACTGACCGGCGCGCTCTATGGCGTGAGGCGCTTAGGGTCGCGCGGGAACAAGCTGGTCTTGCGGATGTTCTTCAGGTCCGCGTACAGCATCACCACGCGCTCCAGGCCCACGCCCGCGCCACCGTGCGGCGGCGCGCCCAGCTTGAACGAGTCGATGTACGACTGGATAGAGTCGATGGGGATGCCGCACTCCGTGGCGCGCTCTGGCGTAGTGAAGCACCATCGCGTGCACGCACAAACACAACGGCAGGCGAGGCGCGTTAGGGAGAGCGGCGAGCGGCAAACACGCAGCACGTCGTGCCTGGTACTCCAATTAGACGGTATGCGTATCTGCCTGATCTTGACATCCCTCTCGACCGCCCCCCCGCCCCCCGCTCTCTCCCGTGTATGCGTGGCTGCTCTGAACCCTTTTCGAAAGCGGCCCTAGGCCGCTGAACGAACAACAGCCATAGTACAAGTATGTGAACTTTGCTCAGCACAATCTGCCCAGTACCATCCTGTGCGATGCCGTGCCTGGACGCGATGAACTGATTATGCATTGCTTTCGCACCACCAGAGCGCACATCCTCTAAGGCAATAATGTCAGTATGTGGCCAGCTTCCTGCCCAGAGATGGCCATGCGGTGCAGGCGACGCCCTCCCCATGCATTGCTGCAGGAGGACACCCCCTGTCTAGTCGGCATCAGGAAGAGCACGTATGGTCCCATGTAGTGTGATTCCCGTGTGGCCGTGCAGTGTGCATGTCTGCCGTGTGCGTGCATTCCCCGCGCGTGTGCGTCGCTGCCACCACTCACTGAGCAGCAGGTCGGGGTCGTGCACCCGCTGCGCGCCGGAGATGATCTCCTCGCCGCGGATGAAGACGTCGTAGCTGTTGCTGTAGGTGGGGTCGTCAGAGCAGGGCATGGTGTAGAAGGGACGCACCGCGGAGGGGTACCTGCACACGATGTGGTGTGGTGTGTTGAGAGTTAACGTGGCTGATGTGTGGCCACTGCCTGTGTTGTTTGTTCGAGGTTTTTGCTTCCCATGGGGCCAGCAGTGTGTGTTTAGAGCTGTTTTGCTTCCCGTAGGGCCATGCAGTGTGGGTGTACCAGCAGAAGCGCGCACACACACGCATGCTCCTTTGTAGCGCTTCATTTTTCCTTGCATCCTCAACTGGCGCGGGGGGGGGGGGGGGGGGCGGGGCC
>BDDA01000830.1:23057-41781 GCA_001662385.1 Chlamydomonas asymmetrica
CTGAGCCCACATGCGGCCAACGTGACCAGCGCCACACCTCCCTCGCCACATCTTGACGTTTTCCCTTCATCCCTACGGTATGCGTCCCTCTCACCTGTGCAGGATGAAGAAGTCGGTGCCGTACTTGTCCTTGACCATGCGCCCCAGTGCACGCTCCAGCTCGGTGTTGAGGTCGCCGAGGGGGTCGACGTCCGGGTAGCCGCCCTCCTGGGGGGGGTGGAGTAAGCACGTCGTGTGGATCAGTTAACTTGTTACGGTACTGTCAGCATGTAGTTGGTAAATCCTCACCACATGCAGTACCACTTACAGTGTGCAACTCGTAGTGGGTAAGGTTAGGCGATCACAAGCAGCGCAGGAGACCGCATGCATAGGGAAACGTGTGCGGGTGGGGTGTGTGCATGCATTGTTGTCTGTGTGGTGGTTGCCGGTGTGTTTAGAGTTATTTGGTTCCCGTGGGGCCGTGCAGTGTGCTTATGTTATGCGTGATGGCGAGAACTGCACCTGAGGGTGGTTGCCGGTGTGTGTGTGTGTGTGTGGGCGGGCGGGGGGACCCGCACGCAATTGCTTACATGCACACGAGAAGAGATCCAAGTGGCATGACAGCATCTCGTCACAAACACGCCACGAGCCCGACACACATCTTCTGTACACTCAGGCCGCAGCCGGCCACTGACAGTCATCACACCTCAGCCAGTACCCTGTGCTGCCTGTCGCACTGCGGGATCCCCTTTCCCCTCCGGGGAACCCACCCACCTGCAGCATCTTGATGCCCTCAGGGAAGGTCAGCCTCAGGGGCTTGAAGGTGGGGATGTCAAACGGGTACTGCTTGGCGATTGTGGCGAGCTCCGAGGCTGCATGCACACCATGCACGCACGTGCCAGGGACCGAAGGCGCAGGCACGGATCAGCCATCGAAAAGTCATGATCCGGCAGGTTATAGTGCCGATGATCAACGCGCTGCCCCGGGTTTGAGCATCATGACTATGCTCTTCTGATTGGTGAGATTTGTCTTTCTTTCCTGGTTAAGCAACTGTATGAACTGCACCAAAGCACTGATGCCAGCACGAGCATAATGCGTCTGTTGCGTGCAAACTGCCAAGGGCGGTCCTCAGACAGGGATCAACAGGCAGAGGTCATAGGATACGGTAAAAGGCGTCTACCACGTGTCTCCTGCGATTTGCACGCCGTGCCTGCTGATCCGATCCACTGTTGAGAAAACACCGTAAAGGCGTCAACCCAACACCCCACCCCTAAGCTGCAATCCGAGCTTACCATACTTGGTTGCAAGGCCGTCAAAGATAGCCCCGAAGAGCTTCTCGATGATGTCCAGCACCTCAAAATAGTGCTCGTGGATGGCCATCTCCAGGTCCAGGCCCATGAACTCACACAGGTGGCGGTGCGTGTAGCTGAACTCAGCCCTGCGGAAAGATGCAACAACCGTACATGAGGGCATGAAGACACGTCACTTGTTCAGTTGTTTGCCATCTATGCCGCAGCGATTGCTACATGCCTTCCAAGGCCGGCTGCGCCCAGGGTTGCGCCATGGGCGTAGCTGCATGCGCTTGGTGCCCTTATGTGCGCGTCGGCTCATGATGTACAGGAACGGGATGCAGCACTGTCGCTGTCGCGTGCACATGCAAGCGGGGGGGTGTTGAGCACAACATTGTGCATTGCGGCATGTCAATACAACACATTGTGGATGGTGCAATCCATGGGCCAGGTCCCCCTGGTCTATGCCGCCCCACACGTGTGCGCGGTACTAAGCAAACATGGAGTGCAGCCAGATGCACCTCTCTGCCCTGTTGCCCTGTTGCCCTGTTGCCGCTTGCTCACCCCTCTCCCCACCCACTTCCTCCCCTGTCCCCACCCACCCACCTACCCATCCACCCACCCCATTCATGAATGGATGGACCCAGCATGCGGGAAGTGATCCCGTTTCCACGGCCCACGGCCTCAATCCGGTTCCCCCTTGCACCAGGTGCCGCCACGCGCCCACGCCGCTCACCTGAACACCGGCCCAATCTCAAACACGCGCTCAAAGTCGGCGCAGATGGCCATCTGCTTGTACAGCTGCGGCGACTGCGCCAGGCACGCGGGGGTGCCCATGTAGTCCAGGCGGAAGACGGCGGCGCCGCCCTCGCTGGCACCTGCGATGAGCTTGGGCGAGTGGATCTCCATGAAGCCCTCGCCCAGCAGCACCTCGCGGAAGATCTGTGTGCGGTACAGTACAGTACAAGCGGGTGAGATCGGGAGGGAGGGTAGATCGCGTCTGTGAGGTCGCGGTACACGTGCCGGTTGTTGCGCATGGGGAAACGGCGCTGAGCTGCTGAGCGTGAGAGCCATAGGAGGATCGCCGCGCTGCGTCGCGCTGGCTCAAAGCTCAACACCTATTGCGTGGTCTCTGCTACCGTAAGTGTTGGCATTTGGCTGCCATACAATGCAGCTCGCGCCCTGCAGAAGTTAGCGATTCAAACAGGGTCGAGCAGGCCCGTTTGCATTTTACATTTGGCATGCTCCTGAAGCCATGCTGGAGCACGCGCAGGCGCAACAGCCACACGCGTGGTCCCTTGTCACGAATGCCGCTCGCTTCCCTGCGGCGGGCCACTCCCTCACCTGTCCCACTGCGCTCTGCGCCCTGAAGATGGCCTGGTTGGCGGGCGTGCGCAGGTCGAAGAAACGGTTGTCCAGGCGCGTGTCCTGGCCCACCGTCACCAGCACCTCGCCGCGCTCCGCAGCGGCCTTCACCTCCTCCTGCAGCACCAGGCAGCAGGCAGCAGTGCGGTACAGCAGGCAGTGAGCAGCAATGCAGTACAACACAGCGTGACGCCACTCGACATGCCGCTGGCGCTGATGATCAGCAGTGATGATGTTGATGCCTTGGCGATGACTAGCGGAGGGAGCTTATGCACAGCAGGCCGCAAAGTTCAGCGGTGTGCTCAATTGGCGTGCACTTCGGGTGATGCAAAGAAAGGGGTGGGATCAACGTGCAGCCGCACAGCCCAATACACGCCAGGTGCAATGCTGCATGTCTGCAGTACCGCGCTTTGAGCCGGCCAGCAGATATCTTGTGAGGGTATTTGCCACCTGCCTTCACGCGATGAGGCGTCCCTGTGCATGATACCCGTGCTCGCAGCTTGCCGTGCTGTGTGCAGTTCGTCAATGTGGGGAACGGCATGCGTGCATGTCATGATGTGCGGGGATGCAGCATGGCGCTGACGCACCTCGGATCGCGCGGCGTCCACAATCTCAAACGGCAGCGCGGCTGCGCGGCTCACGCAGCGAACACCGCGGCACTTGAGCTCCACCTGCAGATATCAGATATGTGACGCGAGGAGTGGGCTCAGCCTCCTTGCATGCAGAAGGCTCAGCCCCTGCCAGCCGCATGTGCAGCTCGACCAGCCTCGACAATCTCCACACAACGGAGAGAGGTCACTGTTTGGAGAGACCTTGATTGCACGCTGCCCCAGCCAAACAAATATGCACCGGCATCGCACAAATCCCTGCTGGTCGAAATGCACGCTTGTTCAGCCTGGCCTGTCTGGTGCGGCTCGATGGCTGCATACTGGTAGTGCATCTTGTGCACTGGCACACATGTGCTTGGTAGCTTGGGCTGCTTGGCATACATGCGCTTTGTAGCTTGACACAGTGCTGCACGCTCTCGCATGCACTGATCCCTTTGTATCCTGTCTGTATCCATGTCAACTAAACCTGCAATTGGATTTAATCACATCCACCATCGCCCGCCGCACCTCGCTCTGTGAGCAGCTCTCCACGGGCTTGTCCGGCACCGCCACCAGCCCCTCCACGTCCACGATGCTCTCCTTGGGCAGCTGGCTCACGTACTTGACCATGCCCTTGCTCACCGTCTCGTCGTCCGCAAACAACAACACCTGGCCAGCGCACGCACACGCACACGCACGCACACGCGTCACCTGGAAGCGTCTGTGCGTGCCGCGGCCTGGTTGATCAGCCTCCGGATGCCTACGCCCAACAGCGTGGGAACCGAGACCAGTGCAGCGCGGTTCAAAGCTTCGCACGAGCGGCACAACGAGCAAGCAGCATTTCGTACAAAAGAGGCATGAAGGCGTGTGCAAAGGAGGCCCGGAGGCGTGAATTTGATCTGCCGGCACCCATGGCGCTCAACGGCGTGCGTTGCTCGTGTGCGGTGTGCGGGGCAGCATGCGGTCGTTGCCTGCAGCAAGGCAGTACAGGCCGCCCACCTGCACGGTGGCGGTCCGCTGCCTGAGCACCAGGAAAGCCGCCTTGCCCTTGCCGCGCACTGCGTGCACCCTGCCGCGCACGAGCACCTGCAGGCACACCACCACACGTGATGTTGATGTTATGTAGTTATGTTACATCAGGGGCGTGTCGGCCAAAAGGCCCCCATGCTCCCCCCAGATGGGGACGCACCACATGTGTACTGCCGCTCACATCACGGTCCAGCACCACTCAGCACGGTTGACAGCGCATGCTTTCCATCGATTTGCATCACGTGTTGGTGATGTATTTTGCACCCGTTGTAGTCCCGGGCTCATTCCAGTCGCTTGGCACTTCAAGTTCTACGCACAAACCGTGTGTTCACCCATCAACACCTTGCGCATGTATTGGACACGACGCGCATCGGGCTCCACAAACGATGCTCGCACTGTGCAGATACATGCGGGGAACGCGTGCGCACAGGTAGTTTGGAATGTGTGTTTCTTACGCCTGGGCCCTTCTAACGGACGTCGTCACTTCGCTGCTGGATGAGGAGACATGCGCGTAGATGGGCTTACCGTTTGGTCCTTGAGCTCCGGTGTGAGTGCCAGCACGTCCGTCCACTTGCGCCCGCTGATCCCCTGGCTCTGCACCATGGGGTAGTCGCCATACTTGTCCTTCAGAGGGTCGTCCTCCTCAGGCTGAGTCATGACAGCTGCCTTGACGCCCCGCTGAGCGGCCTGCGGTACAGTCCATGTGGGTCACGCCAGCCAGTTGGCAGCGGTGTGAATCGTGATGAGCTTAAGGCGCTGGAGCAAGCGCGCTTTGAGACAGCGCCGGAAATCGCACAGCCGTGCCGCAGCGCAGCCGTGCATGAAGAATCGTGATGCAGCCGTGGTTAAGGAAACGTCGGGTGCACGCCAGTGAGGAGCAAGAGCTGTGCAGGGATCGGATTTGGGGTGCTGTGAATTATGTTCAGCTGTGGCCTAGATGGGGAGGGCGATGCATGCGCAGGACTGGCATTTGATCTGTGCAGCCGCACCAAAGTCACTTGCGGCGGACAGACGACCAACACAGATCAACAG
Source organism: Chlamydomonas asymmetrica (assembly GCA_001662385.1). Taxonomy (NCBI): domain Eukaryota; kingdom Viridiplantae; phylum Chlorophyta; class Chlorophyceae; order Chlamydomonadales; family Chlamydomonadaceae; genus Chlamydomonas; species Chlamydomonas asymmetrica. Next base: position 28,339 of record BDDA01000830.1, read on the forward strand.
TACCCACGATGGGCAGGATGATGGATTGCCAGCTATAAGCAGGCCTGTGCATACCTTCTCAGCCTTTTTGCGCTCCTTTTCCAGCTGCTTTGCCGAGGGGCCCGCCTTGCCGCCATCAGCTGATGCTTGCGACTCCTGCAGCGAGCGCAGAGTACCACCATTGTGTTAGAACAAATGCAAGTTGCGTTTTTCAAATGTTGTCTGGCGTCATGAGGCCTGCTAGGTTTGTAGACTGGGCAACTGACGGTTGGGGCAGCCTGAAGATTCGGTTGTGCGACCCACTGTCGCAGTTCCACACGCACGCCCGCACCTCCAACGACAGCGTGCTGACGTCCGCGTCGGACATCCTGGAAAACGCGCTTAGAAACGACCGGGCTGCAGCGGGCCTGGCCCAAGACAGCAAGAGGCGCCTGGCCTGTAGGGAAGTCAGGGTGTATTTCCGAGCAGCGAACACACAAAAAGTGGACTTGCAAACAGAAAGATGGAAGACTTGATAGCCTGGGATCATGCCCAGTATATATGGCCAGTAGTTGCTGATGGCAGGGCCTCGTGAGGCACCATGCGTACAGCATGCAGGGCTGGTTGCAAATGACTAAATGAGGGTGGCAGAAAGCTCCTCCCTGCATACATGCGTTTGCTCGTGTACACTGGCACCTAAGCCATACAAGGTCCTTATCGATCTTGGTTCATTTGTTGAGCGAGGGCGTAGTGAATGGCCGACACCAACGCCGCGGGTGAGCTGCAACACCATGGTGAAGGTTGTTTATTGAAACGTGTTAAGGCATATGTTGTGTGACATCACCTTAAGTTTTGGCCTGCTTGGGCGTGCACTGCAGCGGAAGCTATGCAGCTGGATGCCGCACCGGGCTCAGCACCGGCCAAGGAGGATGCCGCGGCAATAGTCACTCCTGATGCTGTAAGCAAGGGCCTATCGTCGTGTTTTCAGGGCTGGCAGGTTGTGCCTTGCTGGTGCGTTTGAAAGTCTACGAGCGTCGCCAACTAGTTCTTACGTTTGTGCTCACTTTTAACAGGTCAAAGCGGCAGAGAGAGCTGCCCTCGGGGCCCATAAGAAAATAAACCTGCAGGCAGCCCCGATAAGGCAATACCTGGTGAGTGACCTGTCTGCATTTGTTGACGTTGGCATGCACACTTTCTGTTCCAGGGGTTTGACTGCAGGCGACGCGTGACACGGCTGCTTTGGTGTGGTTGCAGGAGTCAACTGTGGTTCCCATTCTCATGCAAGGGCTACAAGCTCTGTGCAAAGAGAGGCCTGACGATCCCGTCCAGTACTTGGCATACTACCTGTTGAAGCACAATCCGAACGGACCGAGCGCACCTCCTTCATGACACAAGCACACCCTTCTCTGATTATTAAAGCTGGCATTCCAGGGTAGCGTGACGAATCATAGGTGGGAAACTGCTTCTGACCATTGCAGCGCACCATGGAGCGGCGTGGTGGTGCCAGCCCCACGGAGTCCGCCTGAATGGTTGCATGATTTCATGCAATGCAACAGACAGGGGGAACATGTGGATAACCATTCGCCATGCTCTCTGTTTGCGCTGGGCAGCTGCCCCTCTTCACATGGTTGTTTACCACCCTGGCTGTCTCCATGCACGGCGTGCACTGGCCAAGAGCACCCTTCTGCGGTTTCCACCTCACATGTATTAATGCACTTCTGCTTACTATTGTACACTGGACGAGCGGAAGGAGGACACTGAAGGCCTGCAGTCGCGTGTTACATTGTACTGTTAAAGGGTCAGGGTTGTCAGGGCGCTGTGCATGCGCGTGCGCCGTGCATGCGTGCCTTTGCCAGGCCAAAATGAAATTGCAATGTCTGCATGATAGGTTAGCCCAACGAATACGCCACGCAATATAGCTGTAAGCACAAGTGCTCCAGGTTTGGGGACCAATGTGAACACAGTGACAGCTCAGGAACCAGGAAAACTGCGCATGACCTGCGCATAGTTGGCTCACGCGAGCTCTCCATAGCTTGGCACTATCTGGCTCCCCGGCAGGAAATCGCGTCGTGCTCCGTTGGCGTCGATCGTGACAGTGCGTATGCACCCGCCGCTGGACGCGTCACGCGTCATTGCGAAGGTCAGTGCCTTGATAACGAACGCCTTGGCCTCAGCCTCCGTCATGTTGTCTTTCCAGTACTTGTCGCAGAAGCCGTAGATGTAAGCAGACCCCGATCCGCCAGTGGCGAAGGGCGTTTGCAGCAGCGTGCCTCCCAGGGGCACGCCCCATACTTGGCCCCCACCGGTCTTGTCCCAGCCAGCAATAATCATGCCAGCTTCCAACGCGTCCTTGTTCTGGTAGGCGATTTTCTGCACCAGGTTGGCAGCAATCTTGACAGGCACTTGCTCGTTTGCCTCGGCCTGGTACTGCGCTACGTAGAGCTGCACGAACTGGGCGATGGCCTGTGTATCTGCGGCTGACCCAGAGCGGAGGATATACACGAGATCTGAAAGTGGCGTTATCTTGTCCTGCACGCGGTTGGCAATGTAGTTTCCATTGCTGGTTCGCGAATCGGCGCCAAGAATGACCCCACCGTTGAATGTTACCGCTATGATACTTGTTCCCATGCTAATATCGCCTGCCCGTGTGGCGGTGCTGGGCTCATCAGTGTCGCCTCCATGGTAGAATCTGCTGGCCATATCGCAGGGGATCTTGCTCAAGAGAGGAAACGTGCAAAGCAACGAGCACAACGCGGATGACCCGCTTAAGCGCGCAGAAAGGTTATCGGAATAGGTGCCAGAGCTTTTGACTTGAGACCTGCACAGTGCTGGTGACAACCTTCGGCTTGAGCAGGGGCGTCAGTTGACATCACCTCATGTCCAGCGCAATGCTGCCCTGACGATGCCGCCGAGCCACTGTTCGCCTGGCCACTGCATCATGCTGCCTGGCTGCCTTAGACCCTGTCATTGTGCCACAGCAATGGCTGGTAATTATGCTGTTCGTTCTCATTCAGATAACTGACTTCTTGTGAGCGTTTTTGCAGTCAACTTATAACAGGGGCAAGCTACGCAGGCCGGAATGAAGAAAGGAACCAAGCCTTATCATGTAAATAAGGTGCTGAACAAGTTTGAAGAAGGTAGGTGCTTCAAGCAATTCTGGCAACGTTGCTGTTTCGCACCTTTGTGGGTTGTGCGTATTAACCCTCAGCTGTGATGATGCGATGAGGTGCCTGCAGAGTTGTTCAGGAAGAACCTTGAGCGCAAAATAAGGAATGCCAAAAGCACGCTGCCTTCAGAGGCGCGCCAAGGAGGTACGAAGCCGTACATGATGGCGTTGACGTGGGTTGCGACAGCCCATGTTTACATGCCGTCTTCCACCTAAACCTGGCAAAACGAGCCACATAACCTTAGGACTTACTTTTGCCTGGCCGCAGGCATCAAGCGCTCCAACAGCGGGCCTTCAGGCAGTCCGTACACCGCTGGTACAGCGCGCCCTGCATCGCGGCAGCCTACCCCAGCACCAGCGCATGTTGCGTCCGAGGGAGCGGCTGGCACGGTGGCGGTGGATGTTCGACAGCTGGATGCCCTCATCTATGACCGTCTGCAGCAAATCATGAGCTCCACCCTCTTGCAGCGTGTTGAAGGGGCACCAGGGTCCCAACAGAGCGTGACTCAGCAAGCAGCGCCTCAAAATGCTCGAGTGCCCAGCGCCACAGCTTTCAGTCCAGTGAAGCACAGCCCAAGCAAGCCTCCACTTGCCAGGAAATTACAATCCCCACCTGTGAAACCTGGCAAGCGGCCCGCATGGAAAGACGATTGGAATCAAATTGAGCCACGCCTAGTCCTGGACCACGACAGTACGCCAGTGGGAGGCGCCGGTGGGACCAGCAGCAGAGGTACGTGCTCGCTTACATATCTCCATCCATCCTGCCCAACTTCCTGAACGGCGGCAGAGCTTACGCACACACGGAAGGCGCAGCGCGCGCGCAAGCGCTGCGGCACATGTCCCAGCTGACGGAATGGTGCAGTCCAGTGCACGAGCATTGCACACGCATACGACTCGACACTTGAGTACGTGTTGCAGTCCTTAGATACCATGGCAACTGGTGTCACCCTCCCTCCCCAGGTGGTGGCAGCCCGATGACCCTGGGCTCCCCCAAGCCGCCCCGCCCGATCAACACCAAGCCTTCGCCTGGCACGCGTCCGGCTAACGGCAGCAGCCCAGGTACAGCATTGTCGCCAACGCTGCCTGCCCAGTGACACTGAAATGCAACCGTGAGCCTTGAGCTTGCATTTGATATGCTGTCACGATACGGTCATACTGCGGTCACTCATACTGCGGTACACTGTAGCGTTGGTACGCTTTCTGTCACACCTGCTGTGTCGCTTGTCAGTGATGTATGTGTGTGTGCACCGCCTGCATGCGCCTTGCAGGCGAGCGCGTGACGTTCTTGTCCAGCCCCTCAGCCGCCAGCCCGATCGCGAACCGGCAGCAGCGCCCGCCGTCCTCACGCTACGACTCGGGCAGCCCTACCAGCGCCGCAGCGGCAGGCAGCGGGACGGCAGCAGCGAACCCGTACTTAAGCCCCCCGTTCGGTCGCTGCGGCTCCACAGACCAGGACGATGACGATGTTGTCCTTAACAGCTCTGACTTCTCCGCGTACGCTACCACTCTAGACCCCACAGGAGCTTGCCGAGCAGCTGACCGGCGACTGCAGTACGATGACCATCACCAACAACAAAACAAGCAGCTGCAACCGCAGCAGAGGCGGCCCCTGCCGGGTATGCCGCCCCAGCTTCGGAGTGGATCGGTTGGGGCGGGCGCGAGCCCCGCCCGCCTGGGCGCGGAGGACTTGTGCTTAGCCAGCTCCGCGGCCGGAGCGGCGGCAGCGTCCTCGCCAATGTCTGCACGGCGGCGGGCCTCCGCGTGCTCTGCCGTAAACGGCGCATCGTCCGGCGGCGCGCTGCAGAGCCCCTCGCTACGGACGGCGCGCTCCGGCAGCGCGCCCGCAGCGCCCAGCCAGCAGGGCGGCGCAGGCGCGTCACCGAGCCGCGCCGCTGCGTGCAACGCCGCGCTCACGCCCCGGCCGCAAGATGCGCAGCAGGCGCCTGCCCGCCTTGGCAACGATGCCGCCTCGCTCGGCGGCGGCGGCGCTCCTCCAGACCGCGACGGTGACCGGTCCGGCCATGCAAATTGTGCAGATGCTGCGCGTGACAGCGGCGACGAGGAGCAGTACAGCGATGGTGATTTTGAGGAGTACGAAGGCTCGGATGGCGAGGGCGGCCAGCAAGGGTGGCAGCAGCACAAGCAGCAGCCGCAGGCGCAGGGGCTGCAGGAGGTGGAGGCGGAGGCGTTGCGGCAGTCCGTGCACACGCTGCACAAGCTCATCGACCTGAAGATCCAGGTAACTCTTGTCTTGCATTGGGTGTGCCCATAACAACCGCATCAATCATATGCAGGGATGCACAGAAGTGGATTGTAGGGTTTTGCTTCGGTACAGCGGGCGCAGCGGGTGACAGTGGTGTGCAACCGTGCGCATTGGCGCCAGCCTCACATACCTGTCATGCACGCCGTTCACGCGCCGCTACGTGTCACGCTTGGCTTTTGCTCAGGTGGCGCAATCGCAGCATCTGCACCCTGGGCGGGGCTTGGAGGAGCAGCACGCCCTGAATGATCACCACGACCATCACAAGCAGCAGCAGCACCCCGAACATCCGGCCCTTGAGGAGAGCATGGCGCTGCTAGGCGCAGAGGAGAGCTGCTGCCAGGACCTGGCGGATGGCTTGCACCAGGTAGGACAACAGAGGCATGCTGTGCACATGATGGCTTACAATGCCTTATGGATTGTCAATTACCTCTGTTATCTTCATCGTCATGGGTGTGGGCTCAGTGAATGCAGGGCCTGTACTGGCTACCGGGTCACGCATCTCCACCGTACAACACATGTGCAGCATGCACATGCTGCGGGCGGGACTGTGATGATGCGTTTGGCTGAAGCCAATCTTGATCATGGTGCTTCAAGCGCATCCAACCAAGAAAGCGGATCATGCAAGGGCTTGCAACTCTGCACGGTTTCATTCTATGGCAGGGGGCACACCCAGTCATGCAGCATATTTGCCGCACATGCACACCTGCGCCTTGCCCACGCCTTGGCGTTGCCGCTGCTGCCAAAGACAGCTCCATCCGCCTGGGGCCTTTCCCGGACGCTGCATTTTCAGAGCCCTTCACTGCTAGCGTACCCTGACCACACTGCCCGGTGTGCAAATGCTTAACCATGTAACCCAGTAAGTTGACCATGTAAGCGAAACTGAAGAACAATCACTGAGTTGCTTCTGCTTTGTCTGCAGAGCGATTTGGAGTATTTGGAGGCACTCGGGGGAGCAAGGGTGCACGGCAATGACCCCGGCAACCATCACACGCATGGCGACAGCAGCCTTCTGCCCTCGACCTCGTGCCTGGCAGCCCTGGAGGTGGGCCGGCCAGCGGGTGACGGCAAGCAGTGGGGCGACCGGCAGCCCTTCACCGCGGACGCCGTCGCCACCATCCAAACCGGCTTGGACCTCTTGCGCATGCAGCAGCAGCAACAGGAGGGGAAAGGGGAAGACCCGGGCGCGCCGTGCAAGCGAGCGGATGGGGGTTTGGCGTCAGTGGTGCAGCCGCAGCAGGAGCCGCAGCAGCAGGCGGATGCCATGGTGGCGATGGCATCAGCGCTCAGCAACCTTGCGAAATCCGGGCGGCTGAGCGTCCAGAGTGCAGCCGTGCTGCGCAACACCACTGAGAAGCTCTTTGACAGCCTGCAGCAGCTGCACAGGCTCATGGCGGGACCACACGGCCAGCAGCTCAAGAGCCCGACGGCGGCGGCGGCAGCAGCGAGAAGCGGCGGCGGGTTCACGCCGCCCGGCGGCGGCACGCCCCTTACGCTGTCCCCCACGTCCAGCAGTAAATCCACGGCAGCCGCTGATGCAGCTCAACAAGATGCCTCCCCTGCTCAAGGCGCGGGTCAGACTCTTTCTGACCTGCATCAGGTGGACACGGCAACCCTCTGGCAGCAGCCGCAGGGGGTGCGTGCGGGGGCGAGGGAGGATGTGGATGGGGGTGCGGATGAGGCGGATGGGGAGCAGCGGCGAATCAGCAGCAGCAGCGCGGGCAGCGGCGGCGGCGCGTTGGGCACGCTGACGCCGCGTAACCAGCTGTGTGCGGCGGATGTGCAGTGGATGTGCGGGCTCATGCAGACGATGAGCGCGTCGCTGGACATCGGCCAGCCCAGCAGCGGTGCGTGCCGCTGGTGACGAGCGCTCTCTTCGCCCCGCCGTTAAGCCGTTCTTGACGCATTCAACCACAGCATGCTTATATAGGTGTCGGCGTGTCGCGCATGTGTATCATATAGGGAGTGTAAACAGGGCGCACATGCTGTGCACAGGAAGGGGAGAAGGACTCATGCTTATGAATGCATGGGCCGTGAGAGAGGGGAATATTATGAGGGAGGTCCAAGCATGTACAAACGGAATTGTCAGATTGCCGGCCCGTCCTTGCCTGGCAGATGCATGCCAGCTTGCCTTGGTGGGGCTGTCTTGCTCTCACATGAGTCGTTAGCGCACATGCTGATGTCCTTCCAACATTCATGCAGCCAAGATTCAGGAGGGACGTGGGGAACGATTGAAAGCATGGACCATACAATTAAATCATTGATCCTTTCGGGGAGCTTCAGAGCCCGTGAGTTGCATCATTACATTAGTCTGTTGAAGGAGCATGATGTGCGTCTTGTGCCGTATTGACCTGTCTATCGTTCTGTGTGCCAAAACATCAGGTGGCTGTGATGCCGCTCACTGTGCCCTGCAATGACGTGTGTCCATGATTAGGTAGGCACGGCGCGCGCTGTTGCCTGCCGCCCTTGTCCAGGTGCCAACCAGTACTTGCATGTACTTATCTTTACACGCTTGACATGGACTTGACATGCGCAGTTAAAGTCAGATTTGGCTGGTGTCGATACCATCGACAGCTTGCCTTGTGCCGCCTGCATGATTAATATGTCACTTCCTTCCCCTGCATGCATGGTTAACTGGTGTGAGGAGTGCGCATTTGCGCTCACACATTGATGTAAGCCTTGTTTCTGCGGCATTCCCTTTTCGCTTGGGCCTTATCACTAGTTGTCGCCTTGTCGGTCATTACAAAGTGCGTTGACCAGTCAAGGACCAGTACCTACATAAAGTCGGCGTGTCCGCGTGCATGTGCTGGTGTGTAGGCAGCAGGCCGGCTGGTTCACCCACGGCTGGTTCAGTTTGCTTGGGAACATAGCGGCAGGGGAGTAGCTCCCTCACCAGGGCAGGCCAGCAGGGCGTGCAAACGGCTCAAACAGCACGCAGCTGGCATACCACACACACCGCATATGGGTTCAAAGTCAGGTGGTCGTGGTACTCAGGCCTGGTTAGAGCTCGCCTCCGGATTTCTTAAGTCGCCCACATATCAAACATGGCATAGAATGCTCAACAAGAGAGGAAGGCGGGCGCGAGCCAGAGGCAGGGGTTGCCATGCAATGTAACGAGATTCGCATATGTAATTGCATATGTGCATATGTCCAGCTGTGTGCTAGCTGAGCGACGACACTTTGTAGCCCACCAAGGTTGAATTGTCCATCACCCGCGTGTGAATTGTCCTTGCTCAGTCCAGCTGCAACAGCCGAAAACGCCTCCGGTTATTGCAGAGGAACGAACAGTCCACTCCAACAGGGTCACCAGTAGGGCCGCGTACCAGCACGGTGGGCGGGTGTTTGAGCCTACGTTTCAGGGTGGGCATGGCAACAGTCACAGCACCTGTGGAGCACCAAGCAAAGCATGCCAGTCGATATTTTTTTGTCAAGCTTGCATCGCGGGTGCCGGCTGCGGTGTCGAGCGGGTGTCCGGGGAAGATGATGGTCGTTTCAAAGTTTGCCAATGGCTTCCATGCAGCAGACACGATCACCCTTGACCACTTTCTCAAGGGTGATCGTGTCTGCTGCATGGCTTTGTTGTATCTCTGGCCATCCGTGCCTCGGTTCCGCTGGTTTTATTTGGTTTCACCCCTTCATGTCCAGCCCAAAGTTTTGCGCATGCTTTACAGTAGACTCTCCAGGCCCTGTTTGAAGTTGTCGTGAGTTGGTTCCAAAGTAATGCAAACTATTTTGTTTGTGTGGATAAGTGCCAGCAGCCCCTGGTTAATTTCGCCGACAAATTCACAACCATGCTACTCCTGCAGCAGCAGCCTCACGCTGACGTAACCATGGCAACATCCAAGCGGGTTTAGGAAGGACCTTTGTTGTATTGACGTTTTTGGAGCATAGAGGGTTGCTGACATTTCGGGTCCGGCACGATGCTCTGCAGTGATGCACGGACAGACTGTTCGGCCGTTGCTGCCAAATAGGACCAGCCGATGCTTTAGCAAAGGTGAAGGGATGGCGAAGGAGCAACCTGTCGCTTACACATGCTGCACCCTTTCCGTTCGTTTGCCCAGCTGGCAGCTCCTCCTCTATTGCGCCTCGATTGGACGGCATAGAAGCCTTGTAAACACATTGCTGGCAAAGGTGCCTGGCAGAAGCCACAGCTTCTATGTAAATACTGCAGACCCTACTAAACTGGGGCCTATGGCCCTCAAGCAGGGGTCCTTTGTGCTTTTTGAGGACAGCGCCACTGCCAAGCTGACAGACGTGCGTCTTGAGTCTGACGCACGTTGCAGCTATTCTTGTTGGCACGGCTGTCTCGTAGAAAGTGGCTGTGTCACAATGTTATCCAAAGCTATTCAAACAAGCAAAACGGCACATGTTAGGTGACCCTTCGCCCACGGGGGACCATGCTATGGGGCCACATGCGGCGGTGTGTTCACACGCCTGTTCACCTGTCTGCACACCTTTTAGCCTGGATCATGGAAAAGCCCATCTCACCATACTTTATATCTAGGCGCGAAAACTTTTCACAAATTTCCAGCCTGGCCCAAGCAGTGTGCAGTGCCTGATAACGCTAGCAATGACTGCCGACAACGGACCCCAGCGCTCAGGTGAAGTGGACGGTGCTCCGCCGCGCCCAGCCCCAACAACAATGTCTGTGATGGAGACCAGTGTGCCTGTGGATAGTGAGGGCAAGTCGCGAGTCTTCAGGCCCTGGACGCTCAGCAGGTAAATCAGACGTGCCTGCGTACACGACCGTATCGAAGGAGCACGTGGGGCAGACGCGGGGGGCCCTGCCTTCGGTTGTGCACACACACACGCACACACACACAACACACACACACAACACAACATGCTGCTGTGCCTGCCTGCTCACATCAACGCAGGCCCCACCATATAACGTTTCATTTCGTATGGATGGCCTTTTGCGCTTGCCAGTTCGCTACTTTCTCAGCCGCTGCGCTCTCCCCCATCATCCGCGAGAACCTGAACGTCACAGCCACCCTGATGTCAGGCGCAGGTAAGCAATTGTGGGCTCGCTGTCTGCTTATGTGTTGTTGCATGGGCGTTTAGACTTTCGGAACGCCAACACGCCTGGCGGCCTGCATGCAGCAGAAAGTAGCGATGGCTGGGCATGCAAGGATGCAGGTGGCATACAGCTGATGGCCCTGTGTATGCTCAAACAATACCATCTGTGGGCAGATGGGTGCACATGTCCTGCTAAGTTCCTGTGCTTCATTCAAAGTGCATCCGGCCGGTTTTTTGCCTCGTATCGCGCTTGCCTGCCTATGGCCGTCACGATGTACAACTGCTGAGCACACAGCTTGCCATGAGAGTGGTGTGTAGTGCTAGCAGTGCAGGCTCAGTCTTCCTGACTTGTACCCACCCTGATTATATGTTACTAAATTGCAGGCATCGCTGCCGTCAGCGGCGCCATGTTGAGTCGTATCTTGATGGGCTGGCTCTGCGACACCGTCGGCCCCCGCACAGCGCTAGCCGGCTTCATGGTGGCCATCACCCCCGCGGTGTTCTGCATGTCGCTGGTGTCGTCCGGCGCCGGGCTGGTCATCCTGCGCTTCGTGATAGGCCTGTCGCTCGGCGCCTTCGTCACCACGCAGTTTAGCTCCTCCTCCATGTTCAACGTCAGCATCGTGGGGCTCACGAATTCGTGCGCTGCAGGTAATGACCAGTGGGCCAAAGCCAGCCCAGCGAGGCTTTGCATGATTCCATCGCACCAGCCTGTGCGCATACACGTGATGGGCCGTATCACCGTATCCGCATGCAAGCAGGGCCGAATGCATGCAGGATTGAAGGGTGCTGCTTCTGAGCTGGCCTCTATGAGTTTTCACTTTTGCCATTCGCGGCAGGCTGCACCTTGGCTAGCTTGCTTGTCAAGTGCAACATCATTTCTCTCCAGGAAAAAAATCATAATGCCTACCTACCATAATGCCTCAACCAATAATACTTCGCATTACTAACGCCTGCCGCGATCGCGTAATGCGTATTCATCAGGTTGGGGCAACACCGGTGGCGGCTTTGCGCAGCTGTTCATGCCCCTCATCTATGTTGGCATCTCCAACACCGTCCCCGGCTTCGAGGCGTGGCGGTGGGCCTTCTTCATTCCAGGTAGGCGAGGTGGTGCAGTCAGGGCACAGTCCTCACACCATGCAGAGGATGGGCATGCGCCCCGCTGCATGTGTTCTACTAGGTCATGTTGCATCAGCAGCGCATTGGCCGAATGGCCCATACTCCCCCCAGATGCACATGTGATGTGGGTCAGTCCCCTGTGGTAGCCACGGCTCAACCTGGGTGTATGCATGCGGCAAGACCATTACCTGCTGGGCTGTGTGATAGGTGCGGCGTATTAAGACGGGCTTCAAATGCTCACACACTAGGCCATTGCCTTGTTCAACATAAACGTTTGAACATGAACGACGTGTTGCCACTTTGCAGTGTGTCTGGCTGGTTAGCTGTCCACACTTACTGGTGGGATAGCACGGTTGCTCAAAATAAGCAACTATTAACCTCCTGCCTGTGTTGCGGGCTACCCTATCAGGTGGCCTCATGGGCACGATGGCCATCCTCTTCTACATCTTTGCAAAGGACACGCCCCTGGGCAACAAACGCGAGATCCTGGCCATGAAGGCACAGCAGGAACTGCTGAAACAGCAGCACCTGGAGATGCTCGGCCAGGCCGCTGCGCCGGCGGTCGTCGTCAAGCCGGCCAACACCAGCGACAGCGAGCAGAGCACCAGCGCCGGCAGCGTTCACGGCGCGGAGGCCGCGACCGGTGCGGCGACGACGGCCCCGGCGGCGCCGGCGGCCTTTTCGGTGCCTGCAGGGGTCCACTTGAAGCACCCCGTGCAGACGCGCCCCCCTGCCACAGGTGCGTTGCGCCGTTGTTGCATGCAGGAAATGCACACCGCGGGCATGCAGCACGACAACGCACTAGGCGGTGGCATTGCAAACAACTCGAGGGTCGCAAATATCAAGGGTTACAACTGTATGCATGCCTCATGAACACCAATAAGGCGTTCCAGCTCTCTGCTCTTGCTCTGTGTCCCGTCACTCCTTGGATGCTTGCCGGCCCGTGTGCTGCAGCCACACAATGCAGATGGAACGACATCAGTGGCAAGTAATTGTCCGCCGGGGGTCTGCACGGCCACCCGATGCTCAGCCAATCAATCATGATTATTTATGAGCCATCATGTGTGGCCATGCATGTGCACAGAACGCTGAATAGCCGCCACGCTGTGTGATGCACCACGTGCACGCGCAGGCAAGAAGCACGCCATCGGCGGCAGCGCTGCCAAGTATGGGCTACGCAACTACCGCACGTGGTGCCTGGCGGGGCTGTATGCGTTCAGCTTTGGCGTGGAGCTCACCGTCAACAACATCATCGTGGGATACCTATCAGGTGCGTGTGTAGAGTCGTTTGGTTCCCGTGGGGCCATGCAGTATGCTTTCCGTGGGGAGTGCAGTGTGCGTATACGTGAGGATAGAAACTGCACCTGACGATGGCGACGTGACCGGGCTGACCTGATGGCTGCCACTGGTGTGTGCTTATGCTGGTATGGAGATACAGTGGGGAGTGGAGGGGTGTGCATTGGGGTACGGTGTGTGAGGGGCCGTGGGGGGCTGAGGGTGTGTGTGCATACAGGCTGTGGGTGTGCCAGAGTGGTTCCAGCCAGGGGTGTGTGTGTGCGGGGGGCGGGGGCGGGGGAGGAGACTCAGGAGGGCACGCCTGCCAGTGCGACCCCTCCGGAGCAACCATGGAGGTGCATGGATAGATTGCATCCAGATATGCACTTGATGCATGACCCGCCTGATTCAGAGCACAATATTGGGGGCGCCGGCAGGCTCCGTTCATGTTGTTCAACGTGTATATCAGTATATGCTGTGACGCCTATGAGTCACCATGCACTTACGCCACCCTGCCAATCCTCCCACACCTGCTCACCTCCCCACAGCTCAATTTCAGCTGGACCTCATCTCATCCGGCGGCGTGGGCTCGCTCTTCGGCCTCATGAACGTCTTCTCCCGCAGCCTGGGCGGCCAGGCGTCAGAC
>BDDA01000831.1:0-27270 GCA_001662385.1 Chlamydomonas asymmetrica
CACCCCCCCACACACCACATACGAGGGACATGGCGCACCAGAAGCCCCGGGCTTGCAAGAGAGCAGCCAACGCCAGGCTGGTGCTGGCTGAGCGTCCATGAGGGACCTGCTACTGGCCAGAGATTGCAGCACGGCTTGAGCTTCAACCATTGAGGGCAAGGATCAGGGCGTCAGCCGTCGGTTGAGGTGGGTGGGACTGGATGCATGCGCCAGGCAGGGAGGGGGCAGGGCATGCGAGTGGCAAGACGCGCAGCAGGGCAAGGAGCGGTGCATGGGGGCGGATGGGCGGAAGCATGGAGGCAGGGAGGCCATGCAATCCGTGAATGCAATGCACATGCATAATGCGCCCAGCCAGGACACCACCCAGACAACGGAGTGCACACCCACCGTCATGCCGGGCGGTGGCCAGACCACTGAGTGAGACGTGGGATGGGCAACTAACCAGAGGCCGGGTTTCCTGGGGGTGCGCGGGGTCAGGCTTGCCTGTCCTGCTCTTGCCTGCTTCGGCAGCGGAGCCTTCGCTTTGCAACCTTTCCCGTCCGAACAAAACAAACAGAGGCGGAATGGTGAGGCGGTTTGCTGCCCACACACCATGACACGAGGTGCCATGGACGCAGGAAGGGAGGGCCGATGCCTGGAGCAGTGCATGAGAGTGCCACAGCGGCACCGCAGGGCCCCGCGGCGGTGAAATTCGGGGAGCCAGGCTGAATGCACAGAGAGGGAGGGCGCGCGGTTGGGGATTTCGAGCCAGCTTTCTGCGACAGCTGCTCATGTGCATTGTGCAAGCAAGAGGTGTGTTCAGTGCAAATCCGCGGCTAACATCTGGTATGTGCTCCAGTCTGGGGTGGGCAGGATGTATTTATTACGTGTGGCAACAAGCAGTAAAACAGTACATATGGTGCGGCCATGCGGCAACAGCGGCAGCAATATGGCAGCGTTTGCGATTGCAACTAGCAAGGCTGGCATTCCTGCAGCTGCGTGCCGTCTGCTCGGGCGCAATCCTTTGTGTTTAGCAAGCACAGAGGTGGCAGCCGACGCAACCGAGTACGGTACACAGGGCCTGGCGTACCGCCACACCGCAGCATACATCTGAAATTGCGCATGCACAGATCAGCCAGTGCGCTGAAGTCTGCCCTGCTGCGTTGCGCAAACACACTACATGAGCCTCCTGCCTGTATTTGATTTGGGTCGCTTCAGCTGCTGCGTCATGAGCTGCCGTGCATTCCTCTGATTGAACCCTTATTGGCGATGCCCAGGCGCGAGTCGTAGCTTGCATGCAATTGCCGCCCTGGCACTGGCATGGGGCAGCAAGTTTTGAGGGTGCCTGAAACGCCAGCTGTGTACGCACACACTGCAGTGTGCAGAGGGCATCACATGCATACTACGAACCATGTCCCGTTTGCCCTGATTGTCTCACTGCTCTGGCCTTGGACTGACAACTGCAGTTGCAGGTGCCCCCGGCCGCAGTGCTTGTGGATGACTGTCCTTAATGGTCAACACGTGCTGCTGCTGTCCTTAATGGTCAACACGTTACAGCACAGCAGTACCACACACATGCATTGCCCCAGGTGGTGTACACCGCAGGGGTACGCAGGGTCGGGCATGCAGCCGGGTATCAGAACAGTGGCCCTCCATGCGGCTGATGTGCGGTGACAGCTAGAGAGAAGGGTGAGGAGAGCGGGCCCTGTTGATTCAACAGGCCGGGCGGGTCTTGGCGTTGACGGTGCACAGCATTAACGAACGCTGCTGGCAGTGCTTCATCATGCATCACGCACCTCAGCGCCTCATGCAAATCGTCCAGTTGTGAGCAATTGTCGCGCCATGGCGCATAACAGGAATGGCAATGGCATGTGACTTTGTGTACATATGGGTGGTGGGGCATGGCAAGGTATGATAAGCAGGAAATAGCATGCATAACGAGAGTACGCATATACGGCGGCATATACAGTACA
This sequence comes from Chlamydomonas asymmetrica, assembly GCA_001662385.1. NCBI lineage: Eukaryota > Viridiplantae > Chlorophyta > Chlorophyceae > Chlamydomonadales > Chlamydomonadaceae > Chlamydomonas > Chlamydomonas asymmetrica. The sequence goes on from BDDA01000831.1 coordinate 1,953, forward strand.
TACACTGAGGGGTATTGGTATTAAACACCCCCAGAATCATTATTATCGGCAATTATTGTCGGCGCGTGGGTAGCCCCAAAAACGCATGCTGCTTGGTGGTTACGCATCCCAACAGGCTGAGCAGCGCCTGTGCTGGAACCAGGGCAGGGTGGCAGCAGTGGCACGGAAAGCCATCGGATGGGAGCTATGCAGGAGCGCAAGCTTTCTTGTTGCAAACAGTTGTCCATCCATGCCTGACTGATGCAACTAGAAGCGGGTCTAGAACTGTCTTCCAACCCAAAACAGGGGTGTCCGTGACCAGCAGTGTAGCAGAGTGCCAATGCGCAGTGTGGAGATGACGTAAGCAATCAGGAGGGCAAGGCAGGAAGCCAAGGCACACCGCACAGCTGACGGGAGCGTTGCCGGTCAATTGTTTAACACATTCAACCGGAAGAGCAAACTTGGCAGGCGCACTCACGCGCGTACTCGAATTCAAATCGACCAAAGAACGACTTCACGACACGCACTGCCCCCCCACACACCGCCACACACAAGCAGACTGCATGGTCCCACAGGAACACAACTTTCTCACATACGCACACTGCATGGCCCCACGGAAAGCATACTGCATGGCCCGCACGCACAAGGTGCGTGGCACGACGCAATCAACCAGCCACACGCCATGTAGGCTGATATGCCACCAACAGAGGGGTGCAACTCAAACTATGACCGTTAGCGGCGGTGTTTGCACGGCTGTAGGGCAAGTAAGCAGCAGTACACACAAAAAGCATACGTCACTTTTTTGGCTCCATCCAGAGGGTCAAGGTGCTGAGTGATCGTATGATAATGCTGAGCCACCATGTCAAGCTCGGTAGCAGGGCCTGGCGAGGTGAGCTTCCGAACTGGCTGGGTGCACTGCACGCCTATGTTCGCGACAGGCGCAGGTCTGCACGAAAAGTGGTGGCGCCGACCTCGCACAGTCCCTCTCCAAATAGGTCGATCATTATGTCCACCACCGTGCCCGTGGGTGACCCCATGAAGGGCTTACGCAACTCGGCCTTGAACCTGGCTGCCGTCAAGAGAAAGGGAGGTACGGGCTTCACCATTAAAGCCGCATCATGGCCAATGAAGGAGCAAGTGAAAGTTGTCAGCCTGTCTTTCCATAAGTCCAAGTTGCGGCCAGCAGCTGCGTCCACCACGCGCTTGCTGATCAAGCCCATGTTCAAGTTGTTGTCTGCCACTAGTGGGCATATTGGGGTCAAGGAGCAGCTCAATATAAATCGCTCCAACTGACGCTCCAGTGTCAACAAGTCCAGTTTGAAGGCAAAGTACAGCAGCTGCTCCGTCTGTGACACAACCTGCTCGCACAGCGCAACCACTTCTGCCTGCATTTCAGCCCGTGCCACGACCTCCGCACTGGCAGCTGCCGCTGTCCCTGCGTTGCGCATAAGCGCAAGTGGGTCCTCATCATCGAAATAGTAAGCCGTGCCGTCCATATGAAGCTCCACGTCTGCATGACCCAGGCTAACGTGCATACTCAGGTCGTTGCAGAGCTGGACGATGTTGGTCAGCACTCCCCTGCTTGTCCCTACTGCGTCCGCGAAAGCCAGCAACTGAACCAAAACGTCAGCGCGGTCGACTGGTTCTATATCCTCAAAATTCGTTTCCTCGACAGTGTGGTGAACTGCATTTAGCCAGTGCAGCGCTACACGCCGGCTAACCGGTGCGCCCTCCACGTTCAACCCGGAAAGATCCCACTGTTCTGCGTCAAAGGGCAGTCCGCGGGCGCAGGACGAGCAGGCTCTAGCCACAAACGCATCTACTATGACGGGCTCGCCCTCTTCATCTGCAAGCACAAGGCGCAGCGTGGGGTCGTTGCTGCCAAAAATGCTGTGAATGCGCGTGCTCATCGTGGGGCATACGGCACCTGCGAGAATGTGGTTTAGCGGTGGTGCGGGAATGCAGTTCAGCACTACAGTGGCTATACAGGGCACCAGTGGCAACTGCGTAAGATTAAGGAAGGTCGCATAAGTCACCTGCAGACCCTCCAGTCACATCAGCGTCTCTCTTCTTTTGCTGATCGTTTCCCAAAATCCACTCCATTCACATGCTTATGCACATCGTTTGCCACCAACAGGCAGGAGGGCATCATGCACTCATGCCATGCATCAGCTGCAGTGGCATACGGAGACGCGCCCCATGGCCCATGACCCGCTTCGAAGCAAAGGCAGAGCAGAGGTAGCATACGGCATAGCAACGGATGGAAGCCCACTATGCACTCGTCTGCTTGTGCAACAGGCCCATGTGGGTGACCATTGCACTGTTGCAGACCGAGCGGAGGCGCAGACAGTGCCCGAGGCCCCCCCCACACACACCACGGCATGCCCCTTGGGCGCTCTTCCTGACACACCCCACACCGCACACACCCCCCACACACACCCTACAGACGAGGTGCATCCATCAGAAAACCCTGGGCTTGAAGGAGAGCAGCCAGCACCAGGTGCTGAGCGTGCATGCGGGCCTGCTGCTGCTGCTGGCCGGTCTGCCGAAAAATGCAGCAAAGCTTGAGCTTCACCCTGTAATGAGTCAGGGCGACAATGGTCGGTTGAGATGGGCGGCGCAGGATGCACACGCCTAGCAGGGATGCACACGCGGGGCACGCGGGGCACGGAGGGGGCCAGAGCATGCGAGCAGCAAGAGGCCAGCAGGGCAAGGAGTGGTGAGAGGGGTGCATTGGCAGAGGCAGGGAGGCCCAACAGTTGAGTCTGTCCTGATGCGTTGCGCAAACACATGACTACATGAGCCTCCTGCCCGGCCCGCCACGATTCAATTTGGATCTCCTCAGCCGCTTGCAATCATGCATGTATGCATGGCAAGTTGGCAACGTTGCAGCGTGCTGGCAGCTCAGTTTGTCCCGCCGCACGCACACGCCTGAACCTCCTTCCCTGTTGAACCGCATCTGATCTGGGTCGCTTCAGGAGCTGCGTGGTGCGCTGCTGTTCATTCCTCGGGCTGACCCTTATTGGCGATGCTTTGGTGGCAGGCGCGGGGCGTGGCTTGCATGGAGGCACCGCCCTAGTACTGGCACAGGGTAGCAAGCTTCACCAAGCTTGAGTGTGTTCGGGACTGCCAGCCGCACACATGCACACTGTAGTCGGTGTGCACGAGGGCATCACATGCATGTCACAGACCATGACCCGTTTTCCCTGACATCCTCACTGCTCCGGCCTCGGGCTTGCAACCCGCTGTAGCAGGTCCCCCCTGACCGCAGCAGTGGATGACACGACCGTGCCGTCCTTAATGGTGAATGCAGTACATCGCAGTACCACACAAATGCATTGCCCCATCCAGGTGGTGTCTTTTACAATGGCACATATGTAGAGCCGGGCATGCAGCCGAATATCAGAGCGGTGGCTCTCTATTCAGCTAGTGAGCGGTGGGAGCCATAGAGGTGGCGGGGGAGCGGGCCACGTTGCTTTAATGGGCCCGCCGGCCGGGGGGTCTTGGCGCCCGCGGTGCTCAGCGTCACCCGCTGCTGGCGCTGCTCGCTGCTGCATCATGCATCACGCACCATGCATCCCACCGCCGCATGAAAACAGTCTAGTTGTGAGCAATTGTCGTGCCACGGCAGTAATGGCAGTGGCGCCCCAAGCCCGTCCAAACACGAATTCAGAAAAGTGGCGTGTGATGTACGTACGGGTGGTGAGGTGGGTGGTGAGGCATGGCAGGGTATGGAAAGCAGGAAGTACAGATGCAGTACAAGATTACATATACAGTACATACAGGTATTGACATTACAAACCCCGAGTACTGGTACAGTCGGCAACCTTATGCATGTTTGTAGCCCACACAGCTGCACAATAAACCGGAACTGCAATGTGGAACACCAACCGCTGAAAGGAACAACTCCAAGGTGTGTCGAAGAACGCGTGCAGTAAGCCATCAGGAGGGCAAGGCAGGAAGCTGAGGCACGAATGGCAGCTGACAGGAGTGCTGCCGGTCAATACATTCAACGGAACTGCAATGTGTGGGCACACGCACGTGCGCGTTCCAAGGAACAACTAAATTGCAGGTGTGTGGCATGACGCATTCGGCCAGCTCATGTAGTGGCTACTATGCCGTCATCCACGGATGACAACGGAGGTGTACACTTGATCACCATACAAGGGCCATCACAGGTGGTGTTTGCATGGCGTCACAACGGGACGGCATCACATGCATGCAGTGCGTGACTCCAGGCTGCAAGGTGGTGAGTGGAAAAGAAGGCGACGCTGAGCCACCACACTCAGCATGTGCCTTTGTATCAAGCTCTATAGCAAGGCCTGGCGAAGTGCATCTGAGGGCGCGCACACCTGTACCGGCCGGGTGCACGGCGCGCCTATGGTTTTGGCGTCAGACGCAGATCCGCAAGGAACGTGGTAATGCCGATTTGGCACTCTCCGCTTCCAAATAGGTCAAGCGTTATGTCCACCATTGTGCCCGTGCGTGACCCCATGAAGGGCTTGCGCAGCTGGCCCTGGAACTGGATCGCCGGAATGGGCTGCGATGACGTGGGCTGTAGAGGCTTCACCGCTAAAGTGGCCGTATCCTGGCCCTTGAAGGAGCACTTGAAACTTGTCAACTCATCTTTCAGGAGGCCCAACACCCAGGACTTGCGACCAGCAGCTGCGTCCACTACGCGCTCGCTGATCAATCCCTCGTTTAAGCTTTTGTCCGCAACCAGCAGAGAGTCTTCGTACAAGGAGCAGCTCAACACGAATGGCTCCAACTGACGCTCGAGCGTCAACAAGTCCAGCTTGTTGGCAAAGTACAGCAGCTGCTCCGTTTGTGACACAACCTGCTCGCACATCGCAACCACTTGCGCCTGCGTTGTACAGACACAACAACTTCAGCCTTAGCAACAACCTCAAAACTGCCCTCTGCCGCTGTGCCTGTGTTGTACAGAAGCGTAAGCGGATCCGCCTCATCGAAACAATAAGCTGTGCCATCCATGGCAAGCTCTACAGGTATGGGACCCAGGCAAACGTGCATTTTCAGGTGGTCGCAGAGCGGGATGTTGATGTTGGTCAGCACTCCCCTGCTTGTCCCTACTGCATCCGCGAAGGCCAGCAGCTGAACCAAGATGTCAGCACGGTCGACTGGTTCTACATCCTCAAATTTCGTAGCCTGGACAGTGCGGTGAACTGCGTTTAACCAGTGCAGCGCCACGCGCCGGCTAACCGGTGCGCCCTCCACGTTCAAACCAGAAAGATCCCACTGTTCTGCATCAAAGGGCAGTCCGCGGGCGCAGGATGAGCAGGCTCTAGCCACAAACGCGTCTACTTCCAAGGGCTCGCCCTCTTCATCTGCAAGCACAAGGCGCAGCGTGGGGTCGTTGCTGCTGAAGTTGTTGTGACTGCGCTTGGTCATTGTGGGACATACGGCAACAGCAAGACTCTGGTTGAGCGGTGGTGCAGGACTAAAGTAAAGTAGAGTGGCCTCAATAGTGCAAAGCACGGTGCGAGTGGACGCAAAAACGCCCGTGGCCACGATGCACATAGGTATGCAATGCAACCGATCGAATCGAATGTCATGTGCGTGCTGTGCTGAGGAGTTGTGGAGTCCTTGCCCCCACCCGCCTGCATGGGCGTTAAACTGTGTGCAACCGAATTGACTCGTATGTCAGCAATCTTGTTTGAGTTGTGCTTCCCATGCACCTGCCTTGCTGTGCTTGATTATTCCTATGCGCTGGCAAAGGTGGTCACTGGCCTTCGCGGCCTGTTGCTGGCTTCCCACTGGGCCCCAGCCCTGACCATGTAATCCAACCAATCAATCAATCAATCAATCGATAGGTATGCAATGCACACACGACGTCCTGCACACACCAAAGAGCGCATGCACACTGCATGCACGCCACACACGCAAACATGTCTAACACACCAAAGCGCCCAGCCAGGATACCACCCAAGGAGAGCACACACACGCACGGTCATGCCGGGCGGTGACCACCGAGGCGCACGCCACCAGATAGAGGCGGAATGGTGAGCGAGTTGCGTTTGCTGGCCAGTAGCCACACACCATGACACAAGGTGCCACGGACACAGGCAGGCAATGGACCACCCGGTGGAGAGCACGAGAGCGCCAAAGCGGTACTAGCAGCACCGCAGGGCCGGGCGGCGGTGAACAGTGGGGACTGGGGAGCGAATTCAGAATGCATAAAGAGAGAGGGAGCACGGTCAGGGATGGAGGTCAAGCCAGCTGCGGTAGCAGTAGACCAGGCGGTTGGAGGTACGGGTGAATGCCGAGCTCGCATGGAGGGGCGTGAGGCGAGGGACAGGTCGTCCAACGGTCTTCACCTACACCCGCTCGTCAGCCAGCACGCTGCTCTCTGAGTGCAACCCAACCGCATTCAGGCAGCCATGAACAAGCATGTGGATGGTGTGCACAAGCTGTGGCAACCAACAGCAGTACACAACACCAGCGTCGCAAGCGGGATGCACTGAAGGCGGCCTGGGGCAACGGCGGGGAATGTGAGCGGCCCTCCATTGCCAACAGCGTTCCGGAGGGGAGGGGAGGGGGACGGGCAGGGGGGTGGAGCGTTGGCCAGAGACGCACGGTTCAGGTTTGCACAGCAGCACAGCAAGGGGAGAACAAGATGTGACGCAGTGGCGTGGGAAGTGGCTTGCTTTGCACTGGTTGGGCCGATTGGCTCACACTTTTGGAACTGCTTGGGGGGACTGTTGGGCTGTGGGTGCTGCTCGCCTGTGGTGAAATGCAGGTGGGACGGCGTGATCCGGGGTGCATGAGGCAGGCGAAATGCTGCGCTTACGGCAGTATGCATGACGATGTGGTGACAAGGATGCCCAAGGCAGGTTGAGGCCGGCAGCTCATCGATCGCATTATGCGCTGGTAACTGGTCACACAGTACTGCACATGAGCAGTTGAAAGCACGGCAGCTATGCGAAGGTGAGGACAGCAAGCTGTAAGACACACGCATGCTGCCTTGTTCTGCTGAGCAACTGCATCAGTGCAACTTGAGAGCATGCGTGCCCCTGATGGGTGCGTGAATGTGCCTAGCGGGCGCAATCCGCGTTGCCTATCGTGTATGCATGGTCGATCATCAACGCCACAGGCCAGGAAGCTCATACTCGTGGTAACTGCGAATGGGGTTGTATGTTGATGGGGAAAGCAAGCCACCCTGCTACAACTCCTATACCCAGTTTGTGTGAGACCTTCGCACTCCAGGGTGAGTGCTCGTGTGTCACTCAAACACACGTTTCGATCGGGATAATAGTTAGTGTACGCTACTTAGTGTCTGTGTGTATTATCGTCTCGGTTTCTTACAGTCCTGGAGTTGTCAGTCGGAGGGAGCGCCTAGGTCCACCACTCACCATGTTGGCACAGAAGCAGTCCACCCGCTCGAACGCCGGGCAGCAGCGCGTCTTTGCTGCTGGTAAGGCCTAACTTTGCCCAACATCGCCGTTGTCTGACGTGGTTTCCTCGTCCGCGGGGCCCTGAACATTGGGGTTGGCTGTGGTTTCTGACATAGTGCTTTTGTCCAACACAGGCCGCTCGGTTCGCCCTGCTGTAGGACGTCGCTCTACTGTTCAGGTATGCACTGTCATAGTAGTCTAGCACCACCATGCAGCTTTGTTCCTGTACAGTTTCAGTGTGTGCCGCCTGCACTCCTTTACGCGCCACCCAGTTGCCTTAACACCAGCTTCATCCTCCACTTCCAGCAGTCCAGCTACTTGCTATGCGTTATTGTCTCGGGTTCTTTCCTTTTTGGTTGTGTGCAGGTTTCTGCCCTGAAGGTCATCATCTCGGGCGCACCTGCTGCTGGAAAGGGCACACAGTGCGCCAGGATCGTTGAGAAGGTGCGCGCCCTGGTGTCAAAGCTACGATCTAAGCAACTAGATAGGTGACGCAGTGCCACCTGACCAGCTTGCATGCGGCACGCCGATCAGCAGCCGACAGCGGTTGAGGGCTTTTCCGCCACTGCCTACAACCAAGCTGCACTGCAGGCTGGCAGCTGCAGTCCCCCAGTCTTGCAATCCCACCTGTTTCTCCGCTATCTTGTCTTGCTTCAGCACATCCAGCAGCGTCCTAAACACCAGTTGAACGCGAACATGTAGCGGAGCGCTCGACCCTAGTGGAAAAACCTCAGTAGGCGTTGGAAAGGCTCGTTACTTGCACCATGCTTGACCCACATGCGTCCGCCTGTGCTGCGTCGCAGTATGGCTTGGTGCACGTCTCGGTCGGCGACCTGCTACGCGACGAGGTCAGCCGCAGCACGCCCATCGGCAAGACCGCCAAGGGGTTCATGGACAAGGGCCTGCTGGTGCCGGACGAGGTGGTGGTGAGCATGGTGAAGGAGCGCCTGGCGGAGCCGGACGTGGCCAGGAAGGGTTGGCTGCTGGACGGATACCCACGCAGCGCTCCACAGGCGGAGGCGATTGAGGCGGCCAACATCAAGCCGGACCTCTTCCTGGTGATCGAGGTGCGGCTAGGCGGGGGGGGGATGCACAAGCTTAACGTTGTGTTGGGCATCAGAACATGGCCGCCATCCACTCGCATGTTGCATGCCCAATGACCGATATGTTGAATATCGTGACGCACTCACTTTCCGTTCAACGCTACAACGAGCAAGCGTGTGAATGACGTGCACGTCTCCGCTTCACAAAACGCAATTCCAGCCATGCATATGCTAATGCGCTTTATATTAGCTTGCATGCATCATAGTGATCATGCCACAGGCATCGCACCCGTGTGCAGCATCCTCGGGTGTCAGCTACCGTATCCGGCCTGCGGCCCTGCCGCCCTGGTCTCAGGCACGTGCTGCAGCGTGTTGCCGCTAGGTGCCAACTCACACGGCATGTGAGGCTTCTGCCGCACACGTGTGCAAGCAGCAGGCATTGCCCGAGCGCCACACACAGTCAGGAGTCAATACGTTGGAGGGTTGTGCGAACGAGGGCATTACAACTGCCTCTCTGCGTTCGCTGAGTTATTTGCTTCCAGTGGGCCTATGCACTGTGCTTCTCGTGGGGCCGTGCCATGTGCATATGCGTGAGGATGGAAAAAGACAGTACCTGAGGGATGGCGAGGTGTCCGCCGTGCGTACGAGCCATGGCGTGTGTACGGTAGCTGGCTCTCACGCCGCGTGCTTGGCCTGGCTTGCGTCGTTGTGTGTGCAGGTGCCGGATGATGTGCTGGTTGAGCGCGTGGTTGGGCGCCGCCTGGACCCCAAGACCGGCGAGATCTACCACACAAAGTTCCGCCCGGCCCCCACCAACATCGCGCCCCGCCTGATCCAGCGCAGCGATGACAGCGAGGACAAGGTGGGCAGCAGGCGGCCGGGGGGTTGGGGCTCGTTACGTTATGTTTGAGTATTTGACCGTCCTGCTTTTCAGCTTTGACCACTGAGGCGTGTTGGCGCCGAGCCCTTCTGAGCGGGCATGACGGGTCGCTTGGTGGTGGAAGCGTAGGCTTGGATGGTTGGCTGGTTGCTTGAAGGCCTGTCAGTGATGCTGATTTGGGTCAAAGGGTAGGGTGGGCGAGCGACCCAGATCAGATTGACAGCTGGCAGTTTAAGGGAGGAGGGCGGCACAGGGCTGCACGTGAGCTGGCTTGCCACAGGCCAGAGGGTGGGGAGGGATGGGAGACTGGCATGCTGGGGTTGCTCCTCCTAAGCATGCCTGAGCCGGCTGAGCTGTGTGTGCGGCTGTGAGTAACATGCTACGCAACGGTATACGCTCAATGCAAATGTAGTGCTACGAGTTCGCTGGCCGCCTGTGCATCCGCATGCTCACGGCACGGCTGTGTGGCAATCACGACAGCCCATGCAAGAGCGTGCGCACCAGAGCGTTCATACAACCACGCTGCATGAGGGCTGCGCTGAATGTGCATGTTTAGCTGCACTCGTACGCGTAGCTCGTGTATAAACTTCGTGCCTGGGGTTGCATGCCGCAGTGCCGCGTGAGGCTGGCGACGTACAACGCCAACGTCAACGCGGTTGTCGGCTTCTACAAGGATGTCCTGGTCAAGGTATGATCCGGGATGTCTTGGGCTGCAGGGCCGAGGGTAGCATCTGAATAGCGCTGCCTGGCGTGAATCTGGACGGGCAGGAGCAGCAGCGTGTGCTGTGCTTGACGCTGGGACCACGGATGGGGAATGGGGATATGGTTACGGCCCGTCTGCAGCAGGGGCCGCACGTTGGGGTGGTTTGTGCAGTGTGCTCGAGAAAGCTTGCGGCTTATGAGGTCGCACACCTGAGGGCAGGTTGCGCCCTTGTTTGCAGCCTGACTGTCGGCCAGCAGCATAAGCTAAGGTCCTGGTGCCCACCCTGCTATGTGCTGCCGACAGGTTGACGGCAACCGGGACATGGAAGTTGTGTTTGACGACATCAGCAACGCCATTGACAAGACGATCGCGAAGCTGGACCCCCTTGAGGCCTTCTGCGCTGAGAACCCAGAGACAGATGAGTGCAGGGTGTACTCTGACTAAGCGAGGCTGGTCTACACGTGGCAGAAACACACTGCAGAAACTCACTGCCCTCGGAGGTATTATTATTTACCGGTTCCACTCCGAAGAATTTATTTATACGGTTCAACTGTCCGAAGAGCTTTTTTCGTTTTCTGTTGCTCCTGCACACCGGCTTCATGCAAACCACATACCGCTTTGCATGTTGCTGCCCTGGGCGGCGGAAGCAGCGGTGTGAGTGTGTACTAGGATAGATTCGCCGCCTTGTCGAATGCACACGTCCTTGCACACATGAGCACAACGCTGCCGCAAAGCCCACGCTGTGCCAAGCGCTGTACACCCGCTGCAACCGCGGGCTGATTAACAGAAGAGGCGTGCTGTGGTGGCGTGGCAAGTTCAGCTTGCAGCAAGGGGATTACAGCACAGCCTGCAATTTCCTGCACAGTTTGGCTCTTCCCTGCCCTGCGATTACTGCGATTGGCTGCAGCACGCCTCTGTGATCACTGGATCTGGTATTCTGGTGCCTGGTGGAGGCGCTGGCGTTACTTGCCATGTCCATGCGGCCCTGGACTCCCGCTGCTGCTGCTCCTGCAGTATGTGTGAGCGCTTGTGGTTGGCTGCTACTGTACCGTTGCTGATGCGTGGCATTGCCTATCCTTGAGCAGTTGGCACACTGCCATATGCAAGCCAGGACTACTGATATGGCTGTTGCACAGGTGATCTGCGGCCGATGAGCAGCAGGCAGCAGCAGCAGCAGGCTAGCGATTAGGGGCTGAGCAGCGTGCATAGCAGGTATGATGAATGCGTGCCCGGCCTACCGAGCCGCTTCTCCAGCCCTCCCCCCTGGAAGGATGCACTCGTGCCACTTTGCCTAAGTAGGGACCACCGCTCAAGAGGCAACTGCCAGAATGCTGCCAGGCGGAGCCCGGCAGCATCAGCGCATTTGTCCCTGCCAGCGTACGAGTGCATCACACGCATCGCGTGTGCGCGCGCCGAGCAAAGTACATCCCAGTGCAGCAAGCTCAAGCAACAGCAACGTGTTGCAGCGTGCATGACCGTGTGTGCGTGTGTTGAGATAAAATTATCATGGGGCCCTACAGTGTGCACATGCATAGAGATAAGGACAAGCACCTGACGATGACGAGTGGGGAAGGGTGGGGGTGGGTGGGGGTGGGGGTGGGGGTGGGGGTGCCCGAGCAAGGGCCTTGCAAGTGGGCCAGTCCAACCTAACTCAGGTATGGCGGGTACAAGCCAGCAGTGCGCCACCGCACAGCCCAATGATGTCCAGCAGCAGGACCCGGACGGCACTCTCTGGGCTTTTATGCAACATAAGTTGTATGCAACTGCACGCTGACCCAACCCTCTCACGCATTCGCGTGTATGCCTCGCTTAGGGACAGCTCTCATGCACTCTGAATCCCGCTCCACGTTGTACCGTACCATAACCTGCGCATCCCACTTTGTATTGCAGCCGCCTCATGAATGCCCCGCATCGTGCGTCGCAGCCTCCTCTTGCCGCTGCAAATGGTGTTGCATGCACATGCCGGCATATGCAGGTTCAGGTGCATCCCGTCAAACACTAGCGGGTGTCTCATTTTGGTCTCACCTGCGATTGTGCATGCGGAGGGCCGGGCAAGACACACGCCGTCGCCGGGCGACAGGTGTGCACCGTGACTGCACCGCCCGCCTGCCTATCTCTAGCAGGCAGTTCGCTCCATCCAGCTTGTATTACACCCTCCCATGTACCCACATATTGCAAATGCTTCACAATGCTTCCCCCTTTGTGATTGGGCTTGAGGTGGTTGGCAACTTGGCAAGAACGCTGACAACAAGGCAACCAAAGACATCCTTCCGTGGGCACGGCGCTACAGTGCAGCCCGTCACGTGGCGTGTGTATGCAAAGGCACAAGCGATGGCGCCGTGCGGTGGGGCCAGGGTGAGTGGTTGATGTGGGTCACACAAATCAGCGCGGGCTGTGCAGAGAAGCGTCTGGGCATGGCTCCTTTCGCTTGACTGCACACATGTCCTGCGCAGCGCACGGCGGGCGCGCGCCAGGGATTGCCAGCATTGGTCAGCAGCTGCTGTGCCTCGGGCGGTGCGATGCAAATGAGGATGTGGTCATTTAGTTATAGTCACCCGTTATTCCTGCATTCTGGTGTGCCTTGACAGTATACTCTACAACCGGGCTGCCTCGCTGAAGCCTGCGTCTTACCGATGACTTGGTACCTCGCCTCTGGACTATCACAAAGGTGCCGCATCACGTTCCAGGCGCCCTAACATACTGCAACATATCTTTGCTGACGATCGTTGTGTCAAACCATCTCAGCGTGACAGCAAGCGTGGCGACGCTTGACAGGAGCTTATCAGGCCGCGCCCACCACGGGGCGAGCCCTGTAGGACCTCGGTGGGCCAGAGCAGTCAGCCTTTGGCAACCTGGTGTTGTTTGCTGCCAAGCAACGTCAGCCTGAGGTCAGTGTTTTGTCATCTAACCTTGACACCGTCCGTACTGGCAAGCTTCCAGAGCCAAGGCAAACTGTCGCTACCACCAGACACGGGCACCAGGAATGCTGCACCCTTTGCGGACAACATAGGTCTTAACAGCATAGATTACTAGTGCAGTGATATACTTGGGCCAGTTCACAGCTGTAGCCTGCTTGGCATCCTGACAATGTTTACAGTTTCAGGGCCGCTCCGTTGCGCTCAGCGCCAGCACCGCAAAGGCCCCCGACTCAGGACAAACAGTTCAAATGTCAGAAACATGCGCATTCCTGACCGGTGAGCCGTGTTATTCCCAGGCCTGACCTTCCTTGTGTGCTTAATTCTCAATCCCAGGTTTTGAACATGGCCTAGAACTCAGCTGGACGTGGATGGTGTCAAGGAGGATGCTTGAACGAGCACCTTGGCTGAGGGCCTGACATCTAGCACATATCTTGGGGCTTAGTGCACGTTAGTTGGTGCTCGGCGCCAAACCTCGGCCCCAGCAGCGTGCAGCTGCTACCCACGCTCTGGCGCAGGCAGACGCAGTACGCCGGTCCGCTGCAAGCTCGTTGTTGGCGCTTGCCTCTCATATCACCGCCCTGCAGGGCACACGCCTGTAGCAATTGCCACAGCAGAGTGGCAGGCCTGACCGGTGTAACCTAAGCGCAGGCCGGGGCAGTACGACTTCCTGACACACGACGCCTTGCAGTCAACCTAGTTAACACGACTGCTTAACTACCCTGGGTTGGCACTCCCTGCCTGGGTCGGCTCTGTAGCCTTCCTACTGGGATAGGCGTCCAATCTGCCACTCGTCCAATCCGCCACTGGTACCTTGGTTGTACACCCACCATGGCTGATGGGTCGCTCCTCAGCCAGAGCACTGTGTCAGCCCTGGACTGGCTGGTGGTGGCAATGGCAGGCGTGCTGTTTGTCGTGAGCATCGTCGGTGCCGCGTATGCGTTCAGGTGCGTTCAGGTGCTGCTATGCACACGCGCCGCGCACAGGTTAACTGGGTCATCGACTCATCCTGGTCGTGACGTGGGGCTTAATCCCTATCCGTGCCATAGGGCATGCACAGCACAGCACAGCACAAGCACCAGCAAGCATCTGCCATGGTGTGTTCACTCGCAGCCGTCCACGTGTCATGCGCGTACACTGCAAAGTGCAAGGCAGATTCATCAACGGTAACCGATTTGGGCGAGCCAGCCTGGCCTGATGGGCCGGCCGCACGCTTACGCATGTCTTGCAAGCAGCTGCATGCACCTAGCAGCGCAAGCGTCCCCGAATCGAGCCCACCCCCGGCTGCTACCGCAAGGCTTGCACCGCACACTCGGCGTCGCCAGCGTTCTGTCCTGAGGCAGCAAGCAAGCGCTTGCAGGACCCCCCTGTAGCATGAGCTGCACAGCCCCGCATACGCGCATCGTGCGCATGTCCTGTGGTGCTCATGTGGCGCTGGCATGTAAACCCAGATGTTGAGATGTGATACCGGTGGCTAGGCGACATTTGGCACCTATGCTGTTCAAGTTGACAACACATGTCAATGCATGTCCTTGGCACTCACCCTCACGCGCTCGCCTCTCAGGCATCATGACCCTCCGGTTACAGTCTTGCCGTGCTTTGCCTGGGGCAGGCTGCCAGTCCACACATGACCCGCCACACTCCTGCAACCTGGCGTATTCGCGCACTGACCGACTGACTGGTTCCTGAACAGCACGCCTGCCGCTACTTCAGCATCGTGTCTGCTCTACGTATCTGCCTGCTGCCACGTTATGTCCCGTCTCACCGGGCGTGGCATGGCATGTGGTGCCCGCAGGTACTCTGCTCGCTCGCACAAGCACCGGCCCACGGCGCGTGAGTTCAACAGCCTGTGGCAGGCGCGCGCCTTCACGCAGGTGAGGGGCCTGCCTGCCTGCGTATGAGACTATTCAGGGGCGATTGCCCTCGCATGTTCTCGGCTAGAAAGCTCCGGGTGCAAAGCAAAAAGCTACCAAAAAGCTACCAAAGCTACCAAAAGCTTATGGTCTTGACCCACATGAGGGAACGTAAGGCATATGACTATATGAGGGCAGACCAGCGCCACGCACAGCTGGGCGCAGTCGCTGAACACACAAATGCACGGTGTGGCCATGAGCGCATCACTGAACTGTCGGTTGTTTTGCCCCGTTTCATCACCCCTAGCTGGCAGCACCTTCCTGGCACGAGGCTTGCAGCACCTCTTGCCGCACCTCTTGCCGCACCTCTTGCCGCACCTCTGCTGCATGTAACGCTGCTGCTGCTGCCACTGCTGCCGCCGCTCTGCAGGTGGTGGGTGCAATGTATGCGTTGGCGCTGCTGCTGCGCCTGCAGGTGCGCACGCGAGTGGCAGGGGCTGAGGAAGCGGCAGTGTACATACATGCATACATGCCCCAGCGTGTGATGATCTTCAGGCTTAGGACTCGCTCACATCGAGTGCCCCGCACCAAGTGCTGAGATGCAATTTGTCGACGTGTGTGCGTTGGTACCTGTCCTGTCCAGGGCAGCCTAGCCAGCGGATGAATGGAAAGCCGCCGCGTCTTGCTGGTCATAGTACCGTACACAGCCTCGCCACCAGCTCGGCCACCACCCCACCCAGCCTGCCTGCCTGCCACGTTGCACACTGCTGGTTGGCGAACAGCCAGCAGCCTCCTGCAAGCAGGATATCCTATAGTTCGTGCATTGCCATTGTTTGCCACGATTGTTTGCACATCCTCACATATATTCACTTGCAATGACTGTTGAATACCAGACTGCATATTGCTGCAGACATGGTTTCCGATGTTTGGTTCCTTCTGATCTCACGCTCCCCATTTCCCCACTGCTCCCCTGCTTTCCCCGCTCCGCATGCGTGCAGGTGCTGTGGGGCCCCGCCTCTGTGTTTTCAGCGGGCGGCTACCACCCCACCACCTTCTGCCGCGTCTACACGGCTGTGTGCTACGGCCTGCTGGAGCCAGGGCTTCTGCTGCTCAGCCTCTTTGCAAGTCTCTACTCAATACAGGTGCGGCGAGGGCCCTGCCAAGCATGCATGCTGCACGACCCGGTTTCTGCTGCTGCTGACTGTTGACGGTACCTCGGTATCTCGTACCTCAAACTGCGGCGTGTAGCTCAAGCTCTGAGAAGACAGCACGCACAATATGCATGCAGCCACGTGCACAATGAGTTGGGGGACTGCGAAGAATCGTTGGTGCTGCGCTAAACCATGCGCTCAACCGTACGTGCCTGGCTGTAGGGCCGCGATTCGTCCCACTCGCCCAACCTCTCCATCGTAGCTGTGTCGGCCGGCTTCTCGCTGCCCACTGCCGCAGCGCAGCTCGTGGCAGCGCTCTTCACGCGCATATTCACGGGCATGGACTTCACCAACAACACCATCAACCGCATCATGTTTGCGGTCTCGGACGAGTTCCAGCCCCCTCCAGTACGGAGTCTCTCTGAAACCACGGCCTGGGCGTCTTCCAAAACCATGGCATCTGGAGCATCTGCAGTGGCCTCAGTGTCTGCCAGGTCCCACAGACACATGCTAGCATCTGGGTCAACAGCGTTACAATCAGGATCTGAGTTGGGATCTGGGTCACGCTCTGGGTCTGCATCTGGTGTCATCGAGGCAGCCGTACAGGCGCTGTCATCGGGCCTGCCGCCAGGTGTGTACCGCTGTCATAGCAGTGCTGTGTACTGCTACAGTGTTGCGCTGCATATTATGTGTGTACATTCACTGCCTTGTTGATTGCAGCTTGTATGTGGCCTATACATGCATGTGCCGATGTGGGTCACGCCTGGGCGTGCTCTCGTTCTGGTCCCCCAAGTAGTGTTTTGTGTGAGCAGATACTGCAATGCTGATCCTGGTGTTGCATGCTAGCGGCTACTGGTCCAGTGAACAAGCGGCCACTGCTTTTGGTGAAGCAACCCAGCCCATCTCCGCCAAATGGCTATCGTAGTGAACTCAAACCTCGTTATCACCTCTGCATGCATGTACTGCATATACTGCATATGCCGTGCAGGGAGGTTGAGAGCGCTGCTGGCAGCAGCGACAGGCGGTACAACACCAGCAGCCCAGCCGTACAGCAGCACATCACAGTACACTGCTGGTTCAGCGGAGCGGTACCAGCAGTACTGCCTTGCGGCCTCCGCGGGCGGGGGCGCGGCCCAGAGCGCCAACCCGGGGGACTGCTCCTTCTGCGTGTTCCCGCTGTTCTCGTTGTTCATCAGTGTGGCCTTCACAGCGCTGTACCTGGCGGCGATGGCGGTGGTCACGCAGCGGCTGGTGGCGGCCGTCATCAACAAGCGCCTCGTGCGGCGCGTGCGCGTGCTGCAGGTGCGTGGCTGATTGGCTGACCTTACGTACCGCTTCATTCGGTGGCTTGGCAGACGTATGGTGAGGGATGATCAGGGATGGGCAGGGATGGGTTTAGCCACGAGAGTCGAGGTGTGCACTGTGCTTTCACGTTGTGATGTGTGGGCGCGTGTATCTCGTGCAAGGGATGCACGCGGATGCATTACAGCATGAGGGACGGCGCGGCAGCTTTTGGGCAGTTATGCTTCACCATGACCCGACAGTGGCAGCCACAGCGGGTTGCGCTGCGGCCATACAGGCGGTGCGGCGCGTTTTGCGATGCAAGCTGCGGTGCCATTGCTGTGTTCCATCACTTGTGGTGTGATCACATTCCCGTCAGGCTATGCAGTGTGCATACGTTGTGCGTGTAGGTGATGGCTGCACCCGACGGTGAACTGTGTTTGTAACGTGAATCAGGAGCGTGTCGGCGTTGCTTCCCCCCAGATGGGTACCAGGCGAGCAGCAGAGGTCCACCACCCTAGGCACTGTGCTGTGTATGCATGCGCAGGCGCTGGTCGTGGCGCCGCGCGCGTAAATGATGGCTGCACCTGACGCACGTGTGTGCGATGTGCCTGGTACGCGCAGGTGCTGGTGGTTGCGCTGAGCGTGGCATCGCTGGCGACGCGCGGCGCGACGGCGGCGCTGCTTCCCTTCAGCGCGGGCTTTGAGGCGCTACGCGTGGCGCACGCGGGCCTGGGCGTGGCGCTGGCGCTGGCGCTGCAGTACATCCTCGTACTGCGGCCCGTGTATGACTCAGCGGTGGCCGACCGCACCATCCGCCGCCTCGGAGAGCAGGTGCGAGGTAGTTGACACAAACCCTGCGGACAGTATCCAATGCGCCCGTTTGTGCCTCGCGCGTGTGCACGCCGCAGAGTGAGTCTTGCCCTTCCCATGCGTGCAGTCCTCACCGTGCAGTCCTCACCTGAGGGGTGTGTCGGCCTCGGCTAGAAAGCTCCCAAAGTGCAAAGAAGTCTACATGTAAAATCATGCACCCTTGCGCTGCACGGACGTGACTTGCTGATTGCCAGACAGACCCAACACATGCATGATCCACTGATGGACTCCACATTGCTTGGCCAATCACGCGATTCGCGGATGACCGAGAGAGTCGATGCACAAGCATGTGGGTCAAGAAGCATGCAGACAGCATGGCATTCTTTGCCACCGTAGTCGTTCCCCTGCCTAGAACTTCCGGGCGCAAATTTCAGTCCTTATCGGTTGTGTGTTGTTGGCCTGCCGCTTGCCACTGCTGACGGTGCGCAGAGCATCACCACCGGCGGCGACTTAGCGCCCGCCGTGTCGCTCCAGGCGGTGGTTGCCGCCATCCTGCCGGGACCTGCCAGCATGCACGCTGGCGCCAGCGCCACCGCCGCTGCTGGGGGGCATCATCTGCCTCTACCCAGCGGCACCACCGGCACCAACCGGGAAATGCTACTGATGCCCCTCACCACACAATCCACGGGGGGTGCGTCCGGGGGCAGCGGGGGCGGTGCCGGCAGTGGGGCCAGCAGTGGGGACAACAATGGCAACGGCTCAGGCGTGACCCCACCCGGCAGCGGAGGTGGTGCCGGAGGTGTCGGTGGAGGCATTGACGGCGCGATCAAGCCGCCACCTCTCCCACCGCTCACAGACCTGCGTGGCAGTGCTGCTGCTGCTTCAGGCCGTGGTTCCTTCCGAGCGTCTTAGCGCTCATGGTTCGTGCAGCTGACGGACGTGACGGCTGCCACCGTCTGGAGTCAAACGCATTGACAGCAGCGGTAGCGATGGACCGATGGCGCTGCTTTGAGCTTACACTGGCGGTGCTGACGACGATGGTGTAGGCGGCGTGCAGATATGACCGCTGCACCACGCCAGGCGTGCGGTGTCGTCCGTGAGGGCTGGCAGGCCGGCGTTGGGCGTCCACCATCCCCAAAGGCGCATCAATACACTGGCTGCCGGAATCCATGCAAAACTCGATAGCACGGCACCGGGGCTCACTAACGTGTCCCATTCTCGACTGTACGCTTATCTACACAGCACACAGCCTGGCCGAGCCAGCACGAGCCAGCTGAGCGGCGGCAGCGCAGCGGCAGCTTGCTATGAGTATAAGTAAAGGCTGAGCAGGACTATCATATGACAAGAGCAAGCAGGTGGCCATCCGAGAGGCGCTCGGGAAGTGCATCTGGGCAAGTGCCCAACTCCGTACCGCGCAAGCGGCGGCAACAGCAGGCATGCGGTCGGCAGCTGCTGTGTGGTGGGATCTCAATCCCTTATGCAAACCATGGGACGGGGCTTACCGCGTGCAGCAGTGATTGGGCCCATATGCACATTACATATCCACATGAACGTATCAATGACCGCCTTGGTGTTACTTGGGACAACGGCCTTATTGTGCGGTCGTTTATGCGCATCACAGGATCCATCACCAGTGCGATGTACATCCCTGCATAAGGCTTGCAATCATCATGTGCATGCACGCGTGCAGCCTCTGCACACCGAACTGCTCTTGCCAGCCAACCCCCTGACGTGTAACTGGGTGCATGTTGTCTGTGCCTGATGTGGCTATGATTTTCGTCTCAGTTGGTGAGCTACATGCTTGCACAGGGGCACTAGGCAGTTCCTTGCTCTTATCAGCAAGCCACCCATCCAACGATTACATACATGCGGATGAGGCTGACGGAGGACTGGCAATGCCCTAGATGAGGACTGGTAACGCTTACGCAAGCGGGTCTGGCAAGGAAGCAGGTTCGGTATGCTAAACCTAACGCGAGCGTCCCGCACGCCGCACATGGTACCGCACTCGTAGACCACAGCTTCACAGCGCAACCATCACGCCTTGACATGATGCAGACCGCGTAGGTATTACACAGCTGCCAGCCACACACGCATGCCCACGCATGGCCTCACAAGGTGTGCAGGGACCGGTGCATGCAACAGCAACAGCTTATGCGCATACACATGCGTCATCCAAACACACACATATGTCATCCAAACACACACATGCGTCATCCAAACACACACAGCAGGTTATCGGCGAGCAGATGTGCTTTGCTTCACTGAATCAGCACATTCTTGCAGGGAATGCAAGCGTGTGCGGCGAACAAACATGCCGCGATGCCTTCGCGCTGGATTAATGTGTGCCTAATCGCGCATAGTAAGCACGCAGCTGGCCAGCCAAAGGTTAAATGTTGAATACGTGGGTGCAGTGCCACACACACGGATGATCATCCGCATGCACGGCCACGCACACCCGTTGCATGCGCATTTCTATGCTGTTATCACGCCCCCGAAGTGTTAGCATGTGACCCAGGTGCTGCATGCCTGGCTCTCTAGCAGTGACCTCTTGACTTGTCCGTAATGCATTCAAGGGATGCAGACAGTGCATGCAGACCTGGCTTGCAAAACTGGCTGGTTGCCAGCAGCGTGCCAAGGCACGTGTTACAAGGCATGCGGCCATGCACTGTTCACGATAAAAATATGGCCCGCAGTCTGAAGTCAATATGCACTGCTGTGTTCATAGCTGTGTTCATAAGCTGCGTATCCGAGCGGTACGCACTGGCTGGGCTGCCAACCCCACCGACGTAGCTGAGCCATGCGCTTGGGGTGCGCAACAGGAACGCACCTCCACTGCTGACACGGGATCACCCCTGCCAGCGCTGCCATGCTCTGTAAGGCTCGTCCTGCGCTGCGTGCGGCAGGTGCCACCACGTGCCCTGCGCTGCTGCCCCCGGGTGAGACCAGGCCTTCGCCGCTGCAGGACTGTGCAGTCCCAGCTGTGCTGCGCTGCACGCTGTGCGCTACCCAGCCTCACTGCTGCCCGGTGGCCTTCTTGATGCGGCCCTCTGATACCTCAGGGCTGTACACGCAGTCCCACAGCTTGTGCATGGACTTGGCGTCAGTGCAGCGCAGCTCGGCGGGGCGGTCCTCCACGTGCTGCACAGGCAACGCACAGCCAGGAGAGCAGCAGTGAGTATTACGCTATGACGCCTGCCACAGAGCGCTCTCACTCAGGCAGCGCCAGGCGTCCCCAAAACTGGTGTCGGAATGCATATGCCAGAGCGGTGCAGCAGGAAGGTTGTGTGAGAGCAGAAAGGAGTTTGATGTTGATATGGGTGGGGCTTACCAGCTTGAGCAACACGCCATCCTCTACTATGCCTGCAAAGCGGTGGCAGCGTGGGCCTGACGTTGCATCGGGCGGCCCGTACTCAAGCCCGAGCAATCGTGCGAGGCCACCGTTCTTATCCGCAAGCATCTCGACCTGCGCATCATCGCCACATGGGCAAGCAAGCAAGAGCTCAAGCACGTTGCCACGCCTGCCATCAAAATTGTGCATGCGCCAGCTCCACAAAGTGGTGCAGTGCTGAGCTCAGCTGCCAGCAAGCATGATGTAGCCATGTCTCACCCTTGAGTTTTGCAACGGGAGCCTCTTGGCAAGCTCTGCAACGTTCTCAGGTGAGTCCACCGTTACACACACCACCTTATCGAGTCCAGTCTTCGCCATATCTTCCGCCTGAGTGCAAGAAAAGGCGCCTTACTACTCAGGAAAACCACCGGTAGTTGTGTAAAGCAGTGCAAAGGGCTTTACACGAAAACTCGTCATCGAGTGCTTCCTACTACAGTAACACTTCAAAAACGGGGACTCACGATTTGGACATATCCAGGGATTTGCTTCTCGGTACATACAGGGCCACCAGGGAAGCCGACCAGGATGGCCTTTTTGCCCTGTACCACGCATGAAATCCAAGCCAACACGGCACAGCAAACCGATGAACGAGTGGCACGGTCAGCACCTGTGTGACAAAACGTGCTGAAACGTGCTAAGGCAAGTCAGGTGCTGGGTCGACTAAAACACTGCCATCGAAGGATACGCAAAGTATTCGTGCCACGCAGCTTTTATGTGCACTGCTAGGTCACAGTACGGCGCAGCAGGCGCTTCATCGGACTCACCCGGAACACCTCCGCCAGGGACAATTTCTTTCCTTCCTTGTAAATGCATAGGTCCTGTCTGAGGGTCAGGTCCCTTCTCCGGCCAAGCCCGATGTGACACACTGTGGGACTGAGGTCTGAATTCTGGTGCCCCTCAGGCACATCACCAGCCGAGCGCGGGTTCGGGGCGGCAGAAAAGAGACGCTGCGCTACAGTTTCTTGTGTGGTCGACCCGGAACGAAACGCCAAGCGCAGCGCCTGCAAGCTGGAACGCTGCATGTTTGTGTGGTGTGGTGCTAATTAGAGGGTTGGAGGGTCTGAGGGTCTGGGCTATAGTAACTCAGGCCAAAGTGAGTCGTCAGTGATACTATATCAAATATATCTGTTCACAGAATGATGTCCCAGTGCCAACGCATAAGTAGCAGTGCCCCAGGCAGACTGCACACTTTGGAACCAACTGCTGCTGCTGCCGATTGACCCCCGCTTTCCAATTAGTGAACGCATTTCAAAAAAGCACTGCTGTCCAAGTACAGTGATTACCTACCGACCCAACTGTTGCAGTGATGCAGCCCTCCTTGACTATCGCGTGTGGGGCTCGTCTGACAGTATTGTCCAGGGCAACATGTATGCTCAACAAGCCAACAGCAACACGAGACGTATCACACACGCCGGGGTACATCCCACACCTCACAGCCAAGTTTTTATGCCTTGCCGCCCGTCGCATGCAGTGTGCGGCAGCTGGCGCACGCTCCCCCCCCCCCGTCCCCGCGTCAAAGCTCGCATTCAAGTTTACCGCACTCACGTTGAGTGCACACATGCCAGCGCGGAGAGTGTCGGCGGCTGTACCCTGGCGTCGCTACGTACTACCATGCTCAGTTGCATTCAGTTCAAATGACTCAGTTCAGTGGGTGCCACCGCCACACCCTGCTCAGGCCTTCATGTAGGGGGGGGGGCCTGGGCTGCTCAGCCAATACGCTGGATGCCGTACGCAAGATACCATCACATCACATATCATCATAACTGCCGTGACCGGCCTTCACCGTCAGGCGGCCGTCGGCGTGCCACGAGCGGCGTGAATGCTCACTAGCGCGAACTCATTCACTGCCTCGCATCCCACACGCATGCATCCGGCACGCATGCATCCCACACGCATGCATCCCGCACGCAGGCATGCGGCAGGCAGCGCTGCTGTTCACGATCTGGGTCAGTGAAGAAAGCATGCGAGCTGCGCGCTAGGCCACACACTGCTGAGCTGCTGAAGCATAATAGATAGTTAAAGAGTCGGACACTATAGCGGGGCAGACAGAGCGGCAGCGGCTGCTATCGCGCGCCTGCACCGCCCGTGCTGCTGGTGCCCCCGCCTACCGCGCCCCGCTGCGAGGTGGCGTCGCGCGGCTGCCTGCACGACGGCGCCTGCTGCTGCACCGAGGAGGGGCTCGCCTGTGGTGCAGGTGTAGGCGGCAGCGGGGGCCTTGGGGCGGCCTGTTCCCTGCCTCCGCCTGGCTGCTTCTGCGGGGGCGGCCAGCAGGCATGACCACTCCGGCGTCATGCGTGTGGTAGGACGCTGTGCCATGCGTGCTTTCAGCATGGTGGGACGCTGGGTCGTGCGAACTTTGCTGTCAGCGTCGTCAGACACTGTGAAATGCGTGCTGTGCTGTCATACATGGCAACATTTTGAGCGCACAGTTGCATGATGTGGGTCAGAAGGGTTGATTCATTTGCCCAACCCAGAACGTCCTCACACCCTTAGACTCTCACACACAAACAGTGGGTGAGTGGGGGTGTTACTTGCAACGTGTGTGCTCGTGTGCTAGTGCTGCACCATATGCCCCCTCGACCCTCGTTCCTCGTCCTGTAAGTCAACAGATAAGCATGGCCATCCTTCCCCTCCCTCCCTGGCATAACCCCGCCAGTATCTCACCCTTGGCTGCGCAGCCTGCGGTGGCATCACGTCCCTCTCAGCTGCCCGCAGGTCCTCCCGGCGGGCCGCCAGCGCGCGGCGCTCCTGCGCTATGTGAGCGCCCTTATTAGCCCCCCGCGTGGCGGCCTCCTCCTCGTCCGCAGCGCACACACCCCGGGCCCGCCTGCAAGCGTAAACGGCTGAAGTTAATTGGCTTAGGTGGTTGTGCAAACCTTGCTAGGTGAACGGTGCAGCAAGATAGCGGTTTGTGCATGCTGGGAGGGACCCAACAGGCTGGCTGGCAGAGTGCTGGCATGGGTGGCAGGGTGAGGTAGTAGGGTGGTGTGATACGTCAGTGCTCATCTAGCAGGGAAGTGTCGGCGTCGGCTGGAAAGCTCCAAGCGCAAAAGAATGTGATGTTATAATCTACCGCATTGTCTAACACGGTACACACCCAGCAGCAATCCGTTGCAAGGTCAAGAAGGTCGGACATAGTAGTGTGTGCATGGCGGGCATGTACTTTGTGCATTCACACCTTGTAAGCAGGGGTCGGGATCGCAACCAGCAAAAGGGGCCAAGCATCAGTGCTGTAGCATCAGGCCAGCAGCCGTTCACTCACTTGAGCTGCCTCCGGCGCGCGTCACCACCAGCGCTCTCCTTAATGGCCTCCACAGGATCGCCAGGCTGGACGACCCTGCCAGCCAGATCACCAGGGTCAGCGCCCGGCACTGGCACCAGCAGGCCACCGCCGCCACTGCCGAGCACCGGTAGTTGTGGTTGGAGTGCGCTGCTCCCATTCCCTGGTGTAACCAGTGCGTCCTGCTGCAAGTGCAGCTGCTGGCGGTGCTGCTGGTGCTGGCTTGACGCTGGCAGGGAAATGCGCCCCTGCATGGGTAATGACAGATGCGGTGATGGTGCGGGCGGCGACAGCTGCAACGCGGCAGCCCCGGCCGCCACCTGCTGCACAGGCGAGAGCAGGGGCAACGCCAACGCGGCTTGCGGCGCTGGTGGCGGTTCTGCCACTGCTGCTGCTGCTCCTAATCCCCCTGGTAGCGACGGTCCTGAAGGCCCTGCAAGTCCTGCCGGCCAGCTCAGAGGTGTGCCCGGCAGCAGCGCGGCCGGCACGGACAGCGCAGAGAGGGACCCCGGGTCCGCCGTCGCCGTATCCGCCGCCGCAGGAGCAGAAGAGAGCTGAAGTGCCAGAAGCGCTGCACTGCCACCACCACCACCACCCGTACCCGTATGCGCTGCATGGAC
>BDDA01000831.1:39398-50433 GCA_001662385.1 Chlamydomonas asymmetrica
GGCGGTGACTGCCTGCCACTTCGTGTGCCTGCCATTCTGATTTGTCTTGGTGATTAAGCGCACTGCACCCCTCAGCTACTACTGGTGGCTGCGGTATCCACAGCGTGTTTAATCAATGCAGCAAAATGGCGTGCCAGTTAGGTAACATCCGGGTTTATGATATATGGGTTGCTAGATCGCTACCAGCATCACAGAGCCGTGCACCAGCCTCAGTCATCGGAACAGGGTGCTAATGATAATCTTTGAATTGATCCTGAATTGATCCTCCTGTCCTTATGACCATTCAGTAGCTTGTGCCCCCCTGCAGAAAGTGTTTTGAAGCTTACCATCCTGCTGGGTGACTCTGCTGGCTGGCACTGCCGCTTTCAGGCAGCAATCAGGCAGCGGAGGGTGGTAACACCATTGCTTTCAAACAGCGGCTTGGTGCAGTCTTTCTGGTGTGTAGGATGAACTATATAAAGGTGGCATCAGACCTACGAGCATCAACGTGGACAACACGACAAACAGCAGTTCGTGCAGTCCACGCAGCTGTTTGCCGGCAGGGTGACGCAGTCAGCGGCCCGGGGGAGGCAGAAGTGCTTGTTCCAGCACTGGCAAGCATGATTGTGAGGAAGATTCAACCTGGAGCCTCTGAAGCAATGCGACAAGAACAACACAGAGCAGAGCTGGACGCTTTGGAGGTGGTGTGGACGCTGACCTGCAAGCGGCCTGGAATGGCGGACGCCTCGCTTCAAGCACTACTGGAGCGTGGACAGGGGAAGTCTGACTTTAAAGCTGAAACACTTCCTCATCAAGGCTGAGCGACAGCACGAGGCGAAACTGCCAGAGCACCCGGTGCTTTGGGTCAACGTGTCACTGGTGCGCGTGGTCGAGCTCTGTGTGGAGATGGCCAGACGAGAGCCGAAGCAGCTTCCCATCGAACTCCTTGACAGGATTGCAGCAGTGGTGAGTGAACGCTGCTGGGCTTGAACCACTTCAGGACATAGTTTACCTCACTAGCAGGTCACGTCGATGTCACGTCATCGCTCCAGAGCTGCCCAGCAAACAGACCCTAACAAAACAGCTCATGATTTGTTCATAGCATGTTGTGCAAGGCGCACGTTAAGGGACGCCACGCATTCTGCGTTGTTACATACCAGCAAGTTCGATGGTCAGCTCTATCAGCCCTAGCTCCGTCCATCCGCCTTGTATCATGCCGCCCAGCAGCGGGTAGTGAAAAATGTGTCACGTGTGCCCGCTTGCCACCGACAGTTTGTTGCTGCCCAGATAGCAATGAAGGCTCTATAACCTGCACACAGTCCTAGACCCTGCAGTGCACACATTTTATTATTCCGCTGTGGCTGCTTGCGCCGCGCGCTGCTGGCTGCTGATTGGCTGCTGCCTGGTGTTGACGAACGATGCAGCGTGCATCGGGGCAGTCGCCCACCAGTTAATTTACTGTCAAGGCACGCCCAGCAGTGGACTGATACCTTGGTGTGTTTACTGCCGTGTGCGACTGGCTTGCTCACAGTGTGTCCCGCGAGGCGACGGCGTGGTCATCGGCATGTACTGTAAGCTTCTGAAGGTCTTCATGCTGGGCTTGGCCCTCGACGCCTTCTGGGAGGAGCCGCCGCGCGAGCAGGCGTTCGTCATGATTGAAAACCGTAAGCCCCTGCTGGGCAAGGTTGCGACGGTGAGTTGACGAGCAAGCCTGGATTGCATGCAAAACAAAAAAAATGCCTGTACGAGCTATCCAGGCGTGGCAGGGGACACACATGTCACATGCTGCCACCCCCTACTTGCATTACTGGAAGGGTTGTCTCGTGTATCATGCTATGCACGTGCACATCCCTGCAGCAACCATTCGCTTTTGCACTATTGTTTTGGCTGGTAACGGTCTTTGCTAGCTAGCACGCCCACATATTAGATTTCTGCATGCCTGCATATGTGCGTGCATGCAAAACCGTATGTAGGTGTGTGCGATGACCCAATTGGAGTGAGCGACTACACAGGGCACGGGAATCGATCAATTATGGTGCTATTTTCATTCCCTTTGTACCCCATGCCCCAACGTAACAAGCAACGCCCAAACATATCATTGATTTCCGGGTGGTTCAGCGTTGCTCGCGGGCTGCTTGTTGACTGACGCATGATCATGCAAGCTCATTACCTAAGGCATGCATGCTGCAGTATGTAGCAGTATGTAGCAGTATATAGCAGCTGTAGCACCTGTAGCAGACAGAGACAGCGAGGTGATCAAATGAGTGACACTCCAGGGCGGAATGACACTGCAATAGAGTGGCCTCATACCTGGCGTTTGCGTTGTGCAGGCGCTGGTAAAGGTGTTCCCCTCCCTCGCCGCCATGTTTGCCAACAACTTCTACAAGGCGACCGAGTTTGCAGAGGCCTGTGGCCAGGCGCTTACGCTCCTGGCGACGCTCGTCTACAACTCGGTTTTCTCTCAGGTCCAGATTGGTTTGATCTGGGATCGTTCGTTCGAGGTGCACCGCGATACGGCGGCCCTGATCAACTTGGCCAAGGGCCTCGACCTCACACCGTTGCTGCCAGGCCTGCAGAGCATCTGTAAGCCGGAGGACATCTGGTTCACAGCGTTCCTCACGCTCAACCCAAGCATCGCCAAGCCAGTCACCGACTGGCTCCTGCCCCAAATCTCACACCTCGCGTCCCCAGACACCCGCTATGCGCTTGACGTGCACTTGGTGTGCGCACAGACGGCACCCCGGACTGCTGGATGGTTGGCGTGTTGGGCAGAAGATTTATATCAGCCAGCATGCAGAGCCTGATCTTTTATGAGCGAGACCACCCGGGCACGTTTGAGCTTCTGTCGGCGGCGGGGATTGAGGGGCTGCTTCGCCATGGCTGGCTGGACGCGCTTGCCTCCATTTTGTGGCATGAAGATGCCCAGCTGCATCTCACTGCAGCGATGTGCGCCTGGACCATGAGCGAGGCGAGCACCGCGTTCCGTGATGCGGTCGTGGCGGACCACGTCAAGCGCGTGCGTGGGCGCGCCGCGGCGGATGCGGCGGCCGCGGCGGTGGCGGTCGAGCGCTGCACGGACAGCTGCATGCGGCTGGTGCGGGAGCTGAATGGCGCTGTGCTCCACCCTGTAGGTGAGTGGCAGCCCGCGCCCAGCTAGCTGCAACAAGTACAGCCGCAGCAATCCGTGAGGGATTCCAGGCGACAGGTCCCAATCAGCAGGCCAACCGTGATGCATAAGTGTAAGAATGGGAAGGTGGCACTCTGACAAGCAAGCAAGCTGAATTACAGCCAAATACGGTATTGTACCCATAAGTAAGTGCATAAGTGTACTTACCTGTTATGCATGCAGCAGATTATGGCAAGGCATGCTGTACGGTGCGCAGTGCGCGATGCATCAGTGTGTACATGCAGCTTGCTATGCTTGCTCGTTTGCATCCAGACATCCTGCCGTCGCACATTGCGGCTAGAGTATGGATTGCGGCTAGAGTATGGATTGCGACTAGAGTACGGTGGCAAGCTACGCGTGATATGCGACAGCAGAACCATAGTAGTTGTGTCCAGGGCTGCAAGCTGGGCTGCAAGCGTCACTACAGAAGTAAACCTCATCCGTGAATGGCCTGATCGGGCAAGTGACAGGGCAAAGATGCAAGGGCATGAAGAGGGGGAATTCCCTCAAAAGGCAAATTTCCTTGAGGGGAATACAACCTAGACTGAGCAGAGGCATTTGTCAGTGAGCATGATGTACGTCATACGTTACGTAGCGTTAGGGGGGGGGCTTAGACCGAGAGCTTTCTAGCAGAAGTTTCACATCTGGGGGCCGATCATGTGCAGCTGCTTCAGCGAGCCGATCAGCACTCAACACCTACCTGAGTCCAATCATCCTCACACAAATTTCATCACTCTATCCTCACACTGTTGTCACTGCAATGTGTGTACTGCCTGTACTGCCCTGCCCAGGCTCTGATGAGGATCAGGGATACATCGTGATCCTGGGGTGCAAGGCGCTGGCAACCGCGCTCGAGGGGGAGCAGCCGATCCCAGCACGGTTGGAGCGCTTCTTACCAAGGCTGAAGGTTTTGCGGCGTCTCTTTGTGCGAGCTATGGCCGCGACTCGCGTCCCGAGACCGCTCAGTGAGTTGAGGCTGCGCTTTCCGTGCGTCCTTGGTGACAAGGAGAGCAAGAAGCGGTTTGAGGCCATGCTCTTAGAGGTGGGTGACACAGTGATCAGCCCTGAGGCGCGCCAGGCGATGTATGAGGCTCAGCAGGAGCGCAAGAGGGCGGCGGCGGCAGCGGGCGCGGCAGCTTCAAGCGTGGAAAGGCCCGCCGAAAACGCTGGGGGCGACCGTGTGGGGGGCAGCAATGCTGCTGCCGCTGCCGCTGTCCCCGCCAGCGCCAGTAGCCACACCGGAGCGGTGGCAGCACCCAGCACCGCTCCAGATGCTGGGCCAAACACCACGCCGGAGGCGGCACAACAATCGGCCGTTACATCAGCTGCCGCTGCGGCAGGGCCGTCCACAGGCAGTGCTACCGCCCCTGTCACCGCCGATGCTGCGGTGGCTGCTGCTGCAAGGACGGACGCTCCAGGGGCGGTGGCGTCTTGCCTCCCGAGCGGCGTCCTGCCACCTGCGCCTCCCAGCACGTGCACAGCGCCCTACTCCCCGCATGATGAGTCGCTGTTTGAAGCGCTCGATTCGTGGCACATGATGGACACGTGGCGGTACTGCATGGATGCCATACAGACGGACGGAAACATGACGCTGGTTGAGCATCGGCGGCGCGTGTCGGTGCCTTGGGGTGAGGCGAGGCAAGGTATCTATGCAATCATCCAGGTGAGCGTTTGGCCTGGGACTGGTCATGGGAGGTTGAGGTTGACTTGCGGTGCTCCATGCAAGATTTACATTACGGTACGTCACTTGGCGGATCATTCATGGATGAGTTTAGTGCTCTATGCGTGTGTTTGTATGACGGAATGAGGTGCCGAAGGGCTTTGAATTTGGACAAGGACTGTTGAGTTTGGTGGGGTCGGAGTTTGTACAGGCATACAGGTTTGTGCACATCGTACATCCGACCATCTGCCCTCTGACGTGCATGTGTGTGCAGGTTGGTGCAACTGTGCATCTGACTGTGGGTGGGCGGGCGCAGTCTGAGCGGAGGCAGCAACACGTTTGTATTGTACGCATGGCATCCCCTGCATCATGGCATCACAGCATCAAATGGTTCGTGAACTGCATGTTGGAGCTCTGCTTAACGGTGCCTTCGCATCTGCAACGAGCCCCCCGTGGTACTCAGTACACGTGCCATGCTGCATGGTGGCACCCTCTAATGGACCTGTTCATGTACCATGCGTGTTGCACCTCTGCACCTGCGCTCCATGCACCTGCATGCATGGCTGCATCCCGAGCACATGGCTACGGAGCAGCAACGTGCAACGCCACGCGAAGGGTGCATAGCTGGAGCCCTGGTGCTGCATCTGGAACCACTGAAACATTGAATCACGGCGTGGCGCGTGCAGCGCCGCCCTCACCTGCCATTCCCTCCAATCCTCCATGCACATTCCCTCCATGCACAGGAGCAGCTGGATGAAGACGCCAAGCTTGACGCCCTTCGCCGGCGCAGGGAGGACGATGTGCGCCGGGCGAAGCGGAGGATCGCGGTCATGCGCAAGCGGGTGCTGGAGTCCTCGTCAGCGGCGGCGGTCCGCTACCTGAGCCTCACGCTGGGATGCATCATCACGCATCAAGCATGGGCTGAGCAGCAGCAGATGCAGCTGCCGAAGGCTGCGGGGCACGGTCAGATGGCCCGCCCCCAGCTGGCCAGCGCGCCAGATGCAAGCGTGTGTGGGGGCACGGTGCAGACGCCTCCGTCGGTCTCTGCGGCTGTGCTGGTTTCCGCCCTGGCGGCGGCCGGGCAGGGTGTTGAAAGCGCATCAGTGATAGCGCTGGTGCTGTGCGGTGTGTACGGAGCAACCCTGAGGGACGCGCTGACAGCGTTGCAGCTGCAGCTGCAGCCGCAGATCGAATCGCTCACCTCCGCAGCGGAGCGGTATCGCCGCAAGGCGGCCGCAGCTCGTGCCATGGCTGACACGCTTCAGGCCACGTCAGCAACGCAGAGTGACACTGAACTTTGTAAGCTGCATGTCATAGCGGCCGAGGCCGAATCACAAGCCTTCGATGCGGCTGCCAAACAGGCGGAGCTGAAAGCCAAGCTGGTGCGGGCGATGCTGGAAAACCCGCTCAAATTCGTGGCCCTGTGCAAACTGCATGTGGCGACGCAACAGCGGGCAGGCGCTGACGCGGCAACGCCGAACGGCAGTGGAGGCGTGGCCTCAGCTGCTGCGCCTGAGCGCTCGCAGCCGCTGCCACCACAGGACGATGAGGGTGGTAAGGGCGATCAGCAGGGGCCACCACCGCCTGAGCAGGCACCACTGCCTGCGGCTTCAGGGTCAAGACGAGCAGCAGCAGCAGAGCGGCGATGCGCGCAGTGCGGCACGTTGAACGGCAGCGGCATCAAGCTGCACCGCTGCTCCGGCTGCAAGCGCGTGCGCTACTGCGGGCCCGCCTGCCAGAAAGCGCACTGGAAGGCGGGCCACAAGCAGGCGTGTGCCGCGGCGGTGCAGCAGCAGCAGCAGCGGACACCACCGCCACAGGGTCCGTCAGCATAGGCTGCCCTGAGCTGATAAAGCTCACGTCCTGTCCGCCAGCTGCCTCTTCCTTTCCCCATCGCTCTTCCTTTCCCCATCGCTCTTACTTTCCCCATCGCTCTTACTTTCCCCATCGGTTGCCACCTGTTGCGGCATTACTCGCCGCCACAGCAGCAGGCTTCCCAGCCTTCAGCATCCGATCCCTCCGTGGCAGCACACGCTGCGCCTGCTGCCTTGCTTGACCGCCAGCAAGCCGCATATTTGGGTTCTCAGTGACTCATCATACACCTCCGCTCGCTGTCCTGCACTAAGCCCTTGTGGCCCTCCTGCACACCATGTGCATAGCTTGGTGACCCTCTTCTGCTTGCCTGGTCCCCACCTGGGGGAGCATGGGCCGTGTGGCAAACAAACTCCTGATGTAACATAATATAACATGCACCTCCGCTGGCTTGCATGGAACGCTGGGAGGGGAGGGTCAGCAACACGGTAGTAGTGGTGAACACCGGTCGTCGTGCCAAACGCGTCTGAGCGCCGTCCAAGCGGCACAGGCTGCTCTGCCAGCGGCCCGATCGGCGCTGCGTTGGCTGCTTCATAGCGACACGCCTTTGGTGCCATATGCGATGTGTGCTCCTGAAGTTTGGTGCTGCCATCGTAATCGCAATGCACGTGATGCGAGGCAGGACCTTGACCTTCATGTGCGGTGGCATTTTGATTATGTATGCCGGTTCCTTTGACGTCAGTCATGGGCAGCCACCTCTGCTTCCACACATGCATGATGCGTACGGGACGCGTGTGCAACTGGTGCGCCTCACACACACGCCAGCCATCAAACCCTCATCACCGTATGCATGCCTGATGCGCTTGCCTGTATCTTGGCCAGAATCCAAGTAAGTACAGCGGTCACGGAATGCGCGCATGTGTGGCCAGCTCTCCCCCCCGCCTGGTCCTTTGCTTGGCAACCGTTGTGATCGTTCCTAATCTATTGCTGACGCTCGTTTCGCCCACGCATCCCCTGCACATATGAATCACCGTTTGTCGCACCTTGTGTTGCACTTTGTGTTGTATCTTGAGTTGCACGTTGAGTGGTGCCTTGAATCACCTCGATCGCTACACCCGTAGCGTGTCGGCCTCATGGCCTGTGCTACTGACTCCCGGATGGCTGGGGACTAGGAGGGAGACATGCGCCCACCAACGCAGGCGAACATGCAAGGCTGCTCAGCCCGCAGCAGCGCAAACCTGCCGTCAGTCTGTAACACATGGTTGCGTGTACTGCTGCCTCCATACAAGTGCTATGCAGTTATGCGCTGATGCCTCTGTGAGCCGTGCCCTTACCCCCTGCCAAAAGTATTGTGACGGGCGTGCCTCGGCCATCATGGCCGAAACGGATGGCGTGATACAGTACGCTGTAACCAGTCAGGTCAGGAGGCATGCGGGTGGCCCATCGCATCCACCTGCAGGCAGCGGCCTGACCTCATTACGGTTCTTGACATGCCCGGCTCGCAAGCGTGAGCCAACACCACCCGCGCTGAGAACAGGTCCGGCAACACGAATCACCCACCCACTAATAGCTTGTGAGGCGAGGCCAAATGGGTCACAAAGTCAATGAATCGACCAATAACGCGGGGTGCATCAAGATAACCTGCAAACACACACTTGCCAAAGAATAGCCAGCACAGCATATTCTAGCGCCATGTTCCAGCGCGTTCAATCCCTTGCTTGCGCTCCCAAACGCTTGATGAACACTACACCAATTCAACAACCCACCATACAGTACGGAGGCATTCACTGCGAAGCGCTGCGTGAATGCCCAGCGACACCAAGTCGGCCTGTCACGCGCATGTGGCTACACGTGCTGCTGCGGCACTTGCTGATGTGCCTGCTGAGCCCGAGCGCACTCGTGCTTGTGGCGTGCCTTCCAGTGTGCCTTCTGGCATGCAGGCCCGCAGTAGCGCACGCGGTCGCAGCCGGCGCAGCGTTGCAGCTTGACACCATTACCTGGCAGCGCACCGCACTGCACGCATTGCCGCTGTGCTGCCACTCCTGCTGCTGTTGGCCCTGCAACCGCAGGTGACATCTCAACAAGCGGGACGGCCGCGCCTGCAGCATCATTGCTGTTGCTTGGCCCTGCCTGTGCCTCTGGCGGCGGCGGCACACATGCGTTGGCAGCAACAGTGGCTTCTGCAGTGACAGCGACTGTGCCAACAACGGGGCCAGGACCAGCCCCCTCAAGCAGCGGCGCTGCTAACAGCAGCTGCTCTTGCTGCGCGGCCTGATCAACCTGCTGCAAACGCTGCAGCCCCGGGGATGGCGGCAGCTCAGGCAACACCTCAGGCAGCACAACTGGTTGAGGGCTGCCAGCGTCGCTGCTGCCTGCAGTGGCCATGTTGGCAGCAGCGGGTACGATGCCGAGGGCACCCTCTGCTGTCATGGCGGCAGCAGCAGCAGAGGGCGCCGCCTGGTCATCACCATCGCAAACAGCCGCAGCGAGTGGCCGTTCCGCTGTCTCCGCGCCCGCAGCAGCTGAGGTCACGCCTCCGCTGCCATTCAGCGCTGCTGCGTCATTGCCTGCCCGCTGCTGCGTCGCCACATGCTGTTCGTACAGGGCCAGAAATTTGAGTGGGTCTTCCAGCACCTCCCGCACCAGGCTTGCGCGCATCTCTGCATGCTCGGCACTTGCCGCGTTTCTCTGAACATCCGCATCAATCATTTTGGCCCGGAGCTCCAGAAGAGCGGCTTCCTCCTGCGCCAGCTGCAGTGCCAGCACATGAGCGGCGGTCAGGTCGTTCGTCGCCGCGCCGCGCTGCAGCTGCAGCTCTCGGCACCGCCTCTCAGCCTGCACCACCGCCGCTCGTTGTGCCGCAGCCTCGGCGCGAGCTCTCGCCTCTTGGGTGCGGTATCGCTCTGCGCTAGAGCAGGACTGGTTGAAACGCGGCAGAAGCTTTACTTTCAGCTGCTGCTCCAATGCAGCGTCCACGCCAGGCAGCGCCAACGCCCCTGATGCGGCGCCTGCACCACATGGCTCTGCCACCGCCACGGCCGCGGCCAGCGCTGCTGCGGATGCTGATGAGGGTTTTTGAGCCGTGCTGGTGCACGCACATGTACTAGACCCACCTGTTGGCTGGAGGCAGGCCGTCTGACTGGGCTCTGCCTCCGGCAGCAGCTGCTGCTGCTCCTGCCGCTGCTGCTGCTGCTGCTGCTGCTGCGTGGTCCACACCTCATGAACGACCTCCCCATACCATAGGCTCAGCTGGGCCGAATTTAACTCTGCTACATCCTGCAAGATATCTTTCAAGTCACCCATTAGCTTGGGCATTTGCTGCTCAACCTCGGCCCTCATCCGGCGGCGCTCCTCAAGCGCATGCGCTATTTGCGCCATGCGCCGCGGCGGCGGCGGCGTGGGCTGCTGCGCCGACTGCTGCGCCGGCTGCTGCCTGACAGCGGTACGGTTGGCGGAGGCAGCCAGCAGCGCCTGTGCATGAACAGATGGGCAGGGCGGCAGCGCAGGCGTCAAGCACAGAATCAGCCACAACCACAGTACTCCACGCATGCTTGCTAGCATGCTGCGTCGTGGCCAGTGCGTGTAGGCTTGTACTTGAGACAGGTGCATATCGGTGCATGGGCAAACGCTAAATGTGGACAACAATGTCCATGGGATGCCGCTGGTAGAACGGCAGGTTCAAATGTTCTGGGCTTGGGGTTGCGTGCCACTAGGTATGCAAGCGTCCACACCACCCAAGTCCCTGACGAAGCGCTCACCTGGATGCTGGGCCGCAGCTTCTCCAGCCATAGCAACGTAAGGCGCCGCTGCTGCACGAACCCCGGCTTGGTGCCGGCGTGTGCGTCATGCAGGCTGTACCGCCACGTGCCCGGCGTGCACCACGACTCCAGCGCTTCAAACAGCGATTCCTCGTGCGGGGAGTAGGGCGCTGTGCACGCGCTGGCAGGCGCAGGCGGCGGGACGCGGCTGGGGAGGTAAGACGCCACCGCTGCTGCAGCGACATCCCTCGCTCTAACAAGGCAAGAGGTTTCCGGATGCGAAGTGACGTGTAATCCTTGTTACACTCCCCCTTTCCTAGCTGCGAGAGTCCCGCGAGCTGGAGGGATGCTTCGGTGTGAGCCCTCCTACAGGTCTTATGATTTTGCCTGCTACGGACCAACCCAAATCCGTACTCACAAACCTTCGCCGTTGCCGGGGATCGAACTCCCGACCTGTCGGTCTTTGGGAACCTAGCTCTGAACCACTCTAACAAGGCAAGAGGTTTCCGGATGCGAAGTGACGTGTAATCCTTGTTACACTCGCAGCCGCAGCCACCATAGCTCCACTGTGCGCTAGTGCGGTGCGGTAGCTGTGCGCTTGGACACGGACCTGTGTGTGTAATACCTCCTGCCCTGACCTTCAGCCTGCCATGTGGGGAC
>BDDA01000832.1:5517-18698 GCA_001662385.1 Chlamydomonas asymmetrica
GAAATCTGGTGTTGGTGAGCTGGGTATAGCTGGTAGGTTGGCAAGTAGACAGGTAGATAGGTACTGGACGAGTGGTGTGGAGAGCAAAGCGAGGCGGCATGCGTACGGGATTACGGGAATGAAACTATTTGTGACTGGGACACAGAGCTGGTCACACGCTGAGGGATGCTTAGCACAGTAGCATCCCAGGGAAACACTTCAGGCCCTATCATGGATTACCACACACGCCAAGCAAGTGCTCAGCACCCCTGGCTGGACCACTGAAACGGCCTCTAGCCGATGCTGCCTTGAATGAACCCTGTTTTGCGTACACAATGTGGGTGGAAACATACCGTATATCTGACCGTACATGGGGGTGGGAATATGTACGGTATGGGAATGTGTATGGTATGGGAAAGCAGCCCTTCCCTCCCTCCCCTCCCTGGCATCCTGCTCACTTGCACAGTGTGAGCACCGCCTGCCGCAGCGCCCGCACGTTCTCGTCCGTCAGCACCGCGCTCTGCAGCGTCTGGATGTCGTCGGCGGCGTCAGCGGCGGTGCGCGTGAGCGCTTCCACGTTGGCCACCAGCCAGCCCTCACGCAGCTCAGCCAGCAGAGGAGTAACCTGCACGCATGCGCACGCGCGTAGGTCACGTACTAATGCACGAACATCGGTTAGTGTAGCTGCTGCTGGCCTGGCGCGTCCCTCGCTCACACGCACACGCAATCACACTCAGGCGGTCGCCATGGTCAGGTGCAGTGTTTCTATCCTCATGCGCACGCACACTGCACGGCCCCAGGGGAAGCACACTGCAAGGCTCCACGGGAACCAAACATTTTTAAACACACAGGGGGTTGCCCGGAGGTTAGTGTGGGCGTGCGTGTGTGTACAGCGGAGCCCGGAGCATGTGCAAGGATGTGGGGCTCAGCCACGAGCGCGTGCACACTATATCAACATGACGCGCTGCATTGCGGCGTGTGACGCACGGACTTTGCGGCATGTGACGCACGGCGTTTGCGTTGTGCTGTCCCACCTGCACAACCGTCCGGTGCGATCATCACGCCCCCCCCCCCTGCACCCTGGACCTGGACCCCTGATCCCCTCCCACTCTGGAGCTGGGCCCCCGCTTGCGCCAGCAGCGGGCGCGCAGCCTCCTGCGCATTGCAAGGAGGTATGTACTCACATTGACGCTTGGGTTGATAGGTGTATACTGGAGGAACGCAGGCCCCGTGTGTGGCATGTTTGTGTGCATGCTGTGCGCGTGTGCGTATGCGCGCGTTTGTGTGTTTAGGTCGATTTCTCGTGCCATGGGCCATGCAGTCGGCATACCATACGCACTGCTACTGACGATGACGACCTGCCTGGCTGCCGCTGCAAAGCAACGGTGACCTCATGGTCACAAACTGTGGCTCAGCTGTATGTACTAAGCGTGGACGGCCAGCAGGCGTTGGAAAGTGCGTAGGCTGATCCGGCAGTCTGCGTCCGGGTTGAAGCTGAAGGTGAGAGATGAAGCTGAGAGCTCAAGCTGAGAGCTCAACGCTGTGGACGGCGCAAGGGCGCCACAGCCCCGCGCATGAAGGGGTCAAGGGACTGCCTGGGCAGCCATGAACAACTTGCTGTGATTGATGCATGTAAGGTGCGTGAGTGCATAAAACTTGTGGGGTTTGGTTCCAGGGCGGGAAGCCAGGGACAGGCAACTCAGGACCCGCTCACAGAAAAAGCATGTGCGTATGGCAATAATGCTGACACCTGCACGGCAGAGAAGCCGTTGCGCATGCTTGCATGCATGCATGCATTCTGTACTCATGCGCGTGTCCGGATGAGAATGCGCAGCACCTACCGTATCCTGCGCTACAGGCCAAACTCGCGCCACGCTGCATGGCCCTACATACCCTCTGCCCCCAGCTACCCATCACATATGACATCGTCTGTGTGGGTGCGTGATGCCGGTACAATGCAGGATATAATGGTCATGTATCGTACTGTATGTGTTGCGTGAAGGATTGCATTGAGTAAGAAGCGTGCCGGAGAAATGGCCCATGCGTGCTCCCTCAATCCCGTCTGCGGTGGATCGCCATCAGGACCGTAAGCTTAATAAGCGGTGGCAGCACGCAAGCCTCGATGACTGCTGTGGCCAGGTCCTGAGGCTGCGCATTATTGCAGCGCTGCATGAGCTGAAGGCTGTGGTCTGCAGGTGTGAAGGCGGCACAGCGGTGCAGTGAACGACGCCCGCTGGGCAATGCATGCCCGCTAGCTGCCTGCTAGATACGGTAGCCACGAGTGTTTGGCGTCATCCATCCACGATCACACGCCCATGCATGCATGCTCCTGCAGTTGTGCCAGTATGCGTGCTCTCGTACGTGTGCATGCGAACACGCCGGCTGTGTATGTCACGTACCAGGATGCAAACGCACAGGCTGCTGTGACTCGCATATGCTGAGACTACAGCTGGCGTCCTGCTGTGCGAGCGTACTTTTTGTGCAGTGGGCACGCACGCAAGGAGGCAGGTGCATGCTTGCCGAGCGGGCCAGACGAGAGCGCCAGGCAAGCCGCCAACCAAACGCACTTTGATCCACACATCCGCACTTCCACGCACGCGTCCTGACAGCGGTGTGGGTACCCGTGACGAATTGTATCCACTAGGTACGCACCGCTGACAGCATCTGTGCAAACCATGCCCACATCAATCGACATTGCAGGGTGCAGGTAAAATTGCTTCTGCATTGCGTTAATTGCGTGCGGCCCCTTCCTTAACGTTTACACAGTATGCTCCGTGCGCCCCGGACAGCCATTTAACTTTCCTATTCCTGACTCAACCTGATTATCCTCAGGCTGCGCCAAACTGTTCTGCCACTGCTACGACACCGCGCCTCGGGCACGTGGCGGCGCGCGTGGCCATGGCCGGTGTTGAGATTCCACTGGCGGCCTCGTCTGCAGGACCTACCGGAGAGCAACCTCAGCGACCAGATAAGGTGGATAAAACCTCGCTAGTCAGCCAAGTCAACTTGCGACGCTTGCACTTGGGTAAACTGACATCCAGCAAGCACGTCCTGTCATCCGTAGTTACACCTTAATTTTCACTGTAATGAGTTGACCGCTGTGGTGCCATTCGTGCCAACCACTGTTTTGATACAGCCTCTGGCCTGCAATGGGTCAACCACCTCCGGCAACCGCGTCTATTTGCTCTACGAACCTGACACAAGGGAGCCTGTTACAGCAGACGTTGTCTTCTTTCATGGGCTCCAGCTGTCACCAGCCAAGGCGCAGGACGCTTGGTGGACGACTTGGCAGTCCAGCAGCCTGTCGGTTTGTTGGCCGCAGGCATGGTTTGGGCCCGAGCTGAAAACGGCACGCGTTCTATCCATGGCCTATGAAGCTGGTGCGGTGCAGAACCCAAGTGCAGCGGAATCTAACTGGAGATCCTCAGCTCTTTCTATCCTGAACCTTCTGCTAGGGTCTACCGTCGGCCTTGGCCGCGACCAGCGGCGCGTTGCATTGGTGGGCCACTGCCTGGGTGGGCTGGTCCTGAAGCAGGTGCTTATTGAGGCTCACAGTAGAGCTTTTGCGCCTTCTGGCATAGGCGACCAAGCTGTTTCGTTGCAGCAGGCGCAACAGTTTATGGACGCTGTGAGTGGCGTCGTGTTTTTCGCAACGCCTCACTCCGGCTCGTTCTTGGAGGAGTGGGTGCGTCCACAGCAACGACAACTGTGGCCATTTTCGCCTCCTGACCATCCAAACAACGCTGTTCTGGACTACCTGAAGGCCTTTGATTTATCTGCAGCCTTGCTGAAAGACGCTTTTACACACCTGTTGCCTGGCAAGGGCATCAAACCCTTGTGCTTTGCGGAGCAGTTGAAGACAAACCTGGTGGGGCAACTGACTTGTGTGTTCTGCACTAGTGCTTTTCCGTACGTCAAGACCGGGCTTATCAGTGCGTGGAATCGGGCCAGCCTTTCCTGCTGTGTCACAACCTCCGATGCTGCACTCGTTCTGCGTGTCGCTGAACAGCCTTGCACAATGCTGTGCCTTGCAGGGTGAGTGCGCTGACCTGGTTGAGGCATGTGCATGCCACCCAACTCCGGTTGGCCTTACAACTGGTGCTGTGCGTTGCTGCAGTCCGCGGGTGTCAGCGTGTACGTCGTGACCCAGGCATCCGCCAAGCTGGACGCACTGACT
Source organism: Chlamydomonas asymmetrica (assembly GCA_001662385.1). Taxonomy (NCBI): domain Eukaryota; kingdom Viridiplantae; phylum Chlorophyta; class Chlorophyceae; order Chlamydomonadales; family Chlamydomonadaceae; genus Chlamydomonas; species Chlamydomonas asymmetrica. The sequence goes on from BDDA01000832.1 coordinate 9,674, forward strand.
GACTACACTGTGCACGCTGACCCCTATGGCGTCTGCAAGCCGAGTTCCACCTCCGACATTGCTTACTCCGCATGCCTGGATTACATCCGCCGTATTATGACCCCTATGGCAAGTCTAAGAACTAAGAATGAATGCTAGTGCATGCAACTGGCATGGGCTAGGCTGCCTTCATCGGCGCAACGCATGTTCAGCCTGCGCTCATCCCAGATGTGCGCGCGCGTGTTGAACGCTCTGCCAGCAGGGTTTGGCTTGAATGCTTGATGGGGGCAACTTATGGTGAAGCGCCTCTACCTACCACGTCTCTCTTCCTGGAGCCAGCATCCTGTTACAACCAGCTACTGCCTGAGATGAAAACCTTATAGTTTGGAGGGGTGCAGGTTGAGGGGCACGGTAAGACAATAATAATGCAACCAGGGTACGTCACTAACGTCACGGCCCAGGCTCAAACCGTAGTGCTTGCGTGTGCCCATGGCAACAGGTGTTCAGGTTTGGTGTTGTCCCGCATTACGTTGATGGCGGATCCGCCGCCGCGGTCACGCGTGAGCTGCAGCGAACTGGAGCGGTGGGCGTCACTGGCATGGGCGGAATCGGCAAGACTACGCTGACGAAAATCATGCACGACAATCACGGGGACAAGTTCCCTGGGGGCGCAACCGTTCTCCAGGTGAGAGCGCGTTCTTGCGCTAGTGGCACAGCGGCCGGCTATTGAGCATGCAGGCTAGAGCCGGTGCCCGCTGCATCGCGCAGGTCGGTATATATGTGCATGGCTGGCCGGCGACGCCAACAACGCATGCCGGTCGTTGCGTCCTTGCCTCTTGTTGTGGATCTGGATTAATGTCTGTGCAGATGTCTGTGCACGATGGGCAAAGTGTACGGCGTGGTGCTTCGGTACCGCCCGACGATGCCTGCCACTCACGCTGCTGGTACTAGTACCGGCCTAGGTGCTTATCAGCACAGTTGGAGCTTGCCACTTTTCACTGTGGCAGCTTGATGACAATGCCAGACAAGTAAGCAACAGTCCCATCGTTGCCTTCAGCGTACTGTCCCTGAACCTGGCGGTATCCTTCACAGGTCACCCAAACTGTCCCTGAACCTGGTGGTATCCTTCACAGGTCACCCAAACTGTCCCTGAACCTGGTGGTATCCTTCACAGGTCACCCAAACACCAAGTGTAGAGGGCATCGTCCAGCTTCAACACCAGTTACTGAGAGTGTTGTTGGGGCCGAGCCAAGAGAAACCAGAATCAAGGGACCACGGGAAGTCGCGTATCATGGCTGCGCTACAGGGGCTGCAGGCCAGCAGGCGCCGTTGCTTCATCATCCTAGACGATGTGTGGCAGTCCGCTGATGCTGATTGGCTGCTGCCCCTGGAGCAGCTGGCGGCAGGCGGCGTACCGCTCGGGGCGGTGTTCGGGCCGCATGAGTCGTGGGTGCTTATGACATCCCGCAATGCAACGGTGGTGGAGACGGCATTGAGGGGTCTCAACCACACGCCGTGGCAATTGCAGGTGGGCGCCGTCATCCCAGCCAGCAGTAAGCTGACTGCTCATTGGAGTGTGTTTGGGGCCATGCACGCAGCCAACGCCTCTGCCTCTGGAAGCAGACTAGATAGGTCACCTAGTAGGTGTACTGTTGCGTTATCAGCAACATGACAATACAGCCATCCTTGCTTGAATGCCACGCACTGCTTGATCCATCGATGCGTTTTAACACGAGAGCATGTGCGGGTCACAATGGTTTGTCGATCATGCTCTGACCAGGCTGTAAACGAGTCATTGCAAGCTTTGTTGTATGCATTGCACAGGCCCTTGACGAGCCGGCAGCAACGCAAGCTCTGTTGGGCAACGCCGGGTACTCCACCTCAGCAGGCATCCCGGGCGCTAACGCGGATGTGGTGCGTGGGCTAGTGCGACGATGCTATTGCGTCCCACTGCACCTCAAGCTCTTAGGTGCGTCGCTGCACCAGAAGCCATGGATGGACTGGGTGGCAAAGAACGCCCGTCTTCAGGACCGCTCTGCGCGCAACGAGTCACCCCTGCTTAAACCAGCCGACCACGGGCACGACAACAGCATATTGGGAGCCAGCTTGGAGGATGATAACACCATGGATATTCGGCTGCGACAGGCCTTCCTCAATATTGCGCTTTTCTTCCCAACGGATTTGCCTGCCCAGCATTTGCAGATGTGGTGCGAAGCGGTGGATGCTGGCACGTCGCCGCCCCATGGCTTCCTTGAGGCGTTGCGCGCACATTGCCTCATCACTTGGTCAGGTCAGCTTGATGACCCGGTTGAGGTCCACGACATGCTTCGGGAATATGCGCAGGAGTACATCAGCAACCCTAGGCAGTACCTTGACCATAACACGTGGTAAGTCAGTAGAGTCAGCACTGCCTGTATTGTATCATGGGAAAGACCCCTGACGTGTTGAGACCTGGGCTTGGGAGGGCTGGTGTGGGGCATGCAGTTGGCAGGTCCGCCCGACGGTTGCGGTCCAGCATTTGCTGCATGCATTCCCATGTCCAACAGGTCAATGGTGACATGACATGACATGTACGTCTATCACCAGGGTGCAACTTTGGGGCGAGCCCACCGTCCATGCATTCCAACTCAGGGCGTGTAACACATGGCGTTCACACAATTTGGCCATGGTCTCGCAATTCACACCACCGAACTGGCCTTAAATTAATGCGACAGGTCCAGTATAATGCATAGTACATCGGCATGCCAAGCCCTGGTCAAAACCCAGCCTGCCTCGTCATCCAATGTGTGTGTGTGCCATGGTGTGCGCGCCTTGTTTGTGTGTGCATGCACCATGTGCGGTACGTTGTGATAGGAGGGCATTGCAGCTGTCAACATGTCAACATGTGAGAGCTCGCTTATTGTTGATTGTCTGTCATTGTGTGTTGCAGGCCAGCGGAGCACCTGCAAGTGACTGCTGCCTCGTACCAGCAGGGTGTGCGTACACTCATCACTAGCCTATCCAAGAAGGTTGTAGTGGAATGGACTGGTCCCTATGAATGGACTGATTCCCGGTCGGACGATCCAGGTGCCGTTCAGATCAACTTGCAGCAGTGCGTTCTAGTGAAGATACGACACGCCAGGCACCGCCTGGCGCTGGACGCACCGCACTTGCGCATCGTGTGCGCTTCTGCTGGCGAGGCTGACGACTTGGAGGGTATTGGGAATGTGCCTGGCAAGCCCCTTACGTGGTTGCCTTGCTGCAGGTGTGCCGTTGGCAGAAGTGTGTTGCAGCACATGTGAGCACATTCCATCACATCAACACACGCCCGCCATGTGTGCCGCAAGTATAGCTGTGCAACGTGACCAATATAGCTGAGCAATGTGACCAATAATCACCATGACGGGCATGTTGCACGCTGTTTGCCCCAGCGGCAACACCAAGTGAATGGTTCCCCTACCCTGGATGGACAGGTGGATAGGTGGGGACACACTCCGCCAGCAAGCCAGAGGCCCAAGGCTGCGCCAGTTACGCATTGTATGGTTGCCCACCGGGGACATGTGTTCCAGGTAAGCCAAAGATGGTGTGCTGCGAGCCTACTACATGTCAGCATGTGATTGCATACACCATGTTGCGCATGATGCTCGTACAACTGCCGCGCATGCTCCACTGTGCAGTGTGACCAACCACCACGACAGCAATGCTGCGCTTTTCCCACCCCATCAATACTATGTGTTGACGAGTAATGGTAGTGGCTCATCCTGTTGCACGGCTGTTGAAATGCATAGTGGCAACACTGCACGCGCCTGGCGTTCACGTGATGCAGGCTCAAGACCATCAACGTATTGGATGACTGTTGCAACACCCTCCAAGTGCTCAACCTTGCTGGCGCTGAACATTTATGGTGGGCCGGCGGCCATAGCGTCTTGGCAAAACACTCCACCCTCGAATATCTTGATTTGACGCGTTGTGGTGAGCTATTTGAGCGCAACAACCGGCGCCCATGGATCGGTGGTCCGTGCAGGTTGCAGTGCTTGCGGCTTGCAAAATTCGGATGTTGAGTACACTGCCTGATTTCGTTGGCGCCCTCACCGGCTTGACGCACCTGGACTTGAATGGGTGCGACAACCTCACGCATCTGCCTGATTTCATCAACACGCTCACCAACTTGACTCAGCTTGACTTGAGTCGATGCAGTAGCCTCAAGCGCTTGCCATGCTACATCGGCACCCTCACCGGCTTGACTCAGCTGAGCTTGTATTTTTGCCGCAGCCTTACTCACCTGCCTGAGTCCATCAGTGCCCTCACCGGCTTGACTCGGCTGAGCTTGTATTATTGCCGCAGCCTTACTCACCTGCCTGGCTCCATCAGTGCCCTCACCGGCTTGACTCAACTGAGCTTGGATTGGTGCCGCAGCCTTACTCACCTGCCTGAGTCCAGCAGCGCCCTCACCGGCTTGACTCAGCTGGACTTGGGTGGGTGCCACAACCTTACTCACCTGCCTGAGTCCATCAGTGCCCTCGCCGGCTTGACTCAGCTGAGCTTGAATGGGTGTCACAACCTGACTCACCTGCCTGAGTCCATCAGTGCCCTCACCGGCTTGACTCAGCTGAGCTTGATTGCGTGCGTCAACCTTACTCACCTGCCTGACTCCATCAGTGCGCTCGCTGGCCTGACTGGACTTTGCTTGGTTCGTTGCTTGCGCCTCAAACGCCTGCCTGACTCCATCAGCGCCCTCACCGGCTTGACTGAACTGAGCTTGGACGGGTGCGACACCCTCACGCACCTGCCTGAATCCATCAGCGCCCTCACCGGCTTGACTCAGCTGGACTTGCTTGCTTGCCGTAGAATCACACACCTGCCTGGGTCCATCAGCGCCCTCACCGGCTTGGCGGAGCTGCGATGGAGCGTGAGCACAGGCCATTCCATCAGTTTCCTCACCAGCTTGAAAAAGCTGCGCTTGGATGGGTGCTGTAGCCTCACACCCCTGCTGGAGTCCATCAGCGCCCTCACAGGCTTGACTCACCTGGACTTGGGTATATGCGATAGCCTGGCACACCTGCCTGAGTCCATCGCCGCCCTCACTGGTTTAACTCAGTTGTGTTTGAACTATTGCCGCAGCCTTACACGCCTGACGGATTCCATCAGCTCCCTCACCGGTTTGGGTCAGCTGCGTTTGGATGGGTGCAGCAGCCTTGCACGCCTGCCGGATTCCATCAGCGCCCTCACCGCCTTGACTGTGCTGTCCATAGCCGGATGCGACTCTCTGGCGCCTCTGCCAGCTTGCATCTCCACACGTTCTGGGCTGAGAGTGGTGACCGTGTATCCACGGGTGTAGCATACACCGGCCATGACGAGAACGCAGGAGCTGGCGGATGGGTGTGAGGGAGGGAGGTGGTAATGCGATCATGCATGCATGGTGACCTGCCGGATTCCGCTCGTCGTGGTTGTTAGACCATGTGATACAGATCATGTGCAGCAATGCACTTCTGATATGGTGGATGCGATCAGGTTAGCGGTTTACTATTCATTGTGGTGTACTGTTCATTGCAGTTTTAGTGTAGTCACCTTTACTCCTTGCCTGTTCAGATGTCGCTTTGTTTTTTGAGCTTTTTGGCAGTGTGTTATTCGCTCAGGTTGCAGAACCTCTTTGCACATGCAACCAGCATGCAACGTGCTCCACCAGGGTAAACAATGCACTTCAATGCACTGTGTTCAAACGGTGTTGAAAAGCGCCCCAGGATCCCGATGCCCTCAAGGTCAGCAATATCATGCCGTTGGGCTGATACGTGGATTGCATGCAGATGATATCGATTCTGGAACAGGCAGTTCATTCATTTCCTGGCTGTGCAATTAATTGTAGGCTGGCAGCAGAGTGCCTGGAAAATCAGGCATACTCATGGCATGCGTTTAACTAACAGAACGGAGTGCTGCAGGTAAGAGTCATCACCAGCCGTTCATGAATAATCCTACGGTCACAGTCGCGGCAAACAATCGTTGCATTTGGCGGCAAGCTCCAGTCTGACCCAGTCTGCGGCCCTGTGGGAGGCCCTGTGCATGACCATATTCTACGCAGTTTGGCATGCGTGCCTCGAGCAAGAGGCTGAAGCCTTGCTTGGATGAATTCTTGGATGCCTGCTCACGCCTGACAAGGCAAGGCAACGGTAGTAACAAGCAACAGCCGGGCGGCGAACGACGTTGATGTTGGGGGCTTGCCTGGCGGGGCAGGGGGCACGGGGCCTACACTGCGATTGGCACCGTCATGGTACATGCAAGCACAGAAGGGCATGTATGGGCGTTGTGGCGCATATGGCCGTAGTACGTGAAGCCGATGGCAATGCAGCCAAACAAAGGGCCAAGCAGGATAAGCGGTGCGCAGACTGGCGAACCTGTGTGGAAGGCAACGTGCGCGCAACGGGCTACAATCTGCACGGTAATGGTAGGGAGTGCACGGTGAATGTGGCAAGGTGATGGAACACATGCGCAGTGCACAACTGGAAGCGCCAGCTGGCTGAGGAGCAGCAACATGTGGCAATTGGGCAGGAACAAGGCGTTGCAGTCACGCCCAACAGCTCAGTTGTGCACACACCGTGCAGCACCGCTGGAGCAGCACGGATATTTTTAACACACTTTCACCTACAGACCGCTTTTACCACAGCCACTGACTCAGACCATCAGACTGCTGTTCCCTTCGCGGCAGCCGCCAGCTCAGCCCCGACACCTCGCCACCCTCAGGTGCACTTATCATCATCACACATAACATAAGAACATTGCATGGCCCCACGGAAAGCACACGGCATGGCCCCACGGGAACCAAACAACTCCAAGCACACCGCGCGGGTGCAACATATACTCGTATCTACAGGTGGAGTGCGTTACAGGCGAGGGTGCGCGTTGCTCCAGGGCGCTGGGCGCTGGCTGTGATGCAGCCACTCAACCGCAAGCACAGCGAGGGAGGCACGCATGTGCACATGCCGCCAAGCCACCACCAAACGTGTGTGCCAGCAAGCGACAGAAGAGGGAGGAGTGACGGTAACACCATGTCAGTGACAGGCAACGCGACACGAATGGCAATGCCTGGCAAGCTGCCACCTCTTCTGCTTGCACCTCCGCACCACCGCCAAACTGTACATCGGCACACACGTGCTCCATCCGTCCTTGCCAGCCAGCCGAGAACAGCCTGCTCTGCCCATGGTTTGAACACACAGGCGCACAGTCACACAGCAGTGCCCCCAACGGGCTGCCAGGGGTACCAGGGGCTGCCAGGAGTGCATGGGCAACAGGCGGGGGGCACTTTGAAGGCCGATAAGGTTTTTGCGCCTGTGTGCTGTTCCGGAGCACTTTTGTTGTCACTGGTTAATGGTGTCGAGTCTACTCCCTTCCATGACAGTGGCCGGCAAGGGCTCCTACACGCTCCTTCACGCCAGCGCCTTCTCAAAGCTATGTCGCCACAGCTAGAGCTACAGCTGGACCGGGTCTAGGGTTTGGGGGAGGTGGGAGGCGTGGGGGGTCGGGGGGCCCTGAACCTCAGCTCCTGGGTGCCTAACGTATGCTTCCAAACCAGCAGGCATCAGCATGCAAAGACTGCTAGACCAAGGTTAGTGTGATGTTGTTGCCCGCTGCAAATTGCGTGCGGCTGTACAGCTACATGTTTTGCATTGCATATCCCGGTGCAGGGAAATACGCACAGCACTGCAGCAGAGCGTGAATGCCCGCCCCGGGTGGCCCCGGCCTGCCCCGCGGCGCCGCCTCAGCCCCAGAAGTAGTCTCACAAGCAAGAGCACACGGTCAGGCTCCACCTTGTGTTGATGCAGCTCCTTACTTGGCCACTTCATTGGGCGCGACGCTGGTGGGCAGGCAGGCAGGCCAGCATCACTTAGCATGCTGCCGACTTACCATCCGCCAAGCCTGAGTGCAGCAGAGCTAGCAGAGCCATGCATCGCAGGAGCCTTCACATTTGCCGCGCAGCAGGGTAGAGTGCAATCAGGTCACCCAAAAGCAAGCTCGAGTGATTGGTCAGGGACCATGCCACGTGCCAGCAGCACTTAGCATGCCACGACTCTACACAAAGCCTGCAAAGCAACGCTCTGCACGACACACAGCCACACTTGCGCCGGCAGCCGCGGTGTGTGTTACTCCTTCACTCGGGCAGGTAGGCGTAGGCAGATGGACGCGCTTGCGCAGGCGAACATCTTTGGTTCATCACCCTCGCGTCATCTCGTTACACCCCAGCTCATCAAGCGTGCGCAACGCACGCAACACATGCGCGTGTGCATAGTCAGTGTCTACAGTGTCAGTGAGTGCGCTAGCTGCAAGCAACCGCCGTTTGACAGGAAGCAACGCGTCAACCCAAACCCCTGCACACGCCACCGTGCCGTACACCATGCGTGGATTGGCGCCGCACGCATGTACACCAGCCTGGCCCTGCGCCCCTGCACCAAGCACTCGCTCCGCAGTGGAAATCAAAGCCTGCAGGGTGGGGTGAGCTGGAACCTATGCTCCATGACGGTGCTGACTCAGCATGAGGGGCCCGGCCGACCAGCCTGCCCTGCTGCTTGGCAGGGTGGGGGGTAGGGTGTAGCGTCCAGGGTCTAGGGTTCATCTCTTTGCGGTGTCTGCCACTTGGCGTTTTTGCATGTACAGTACCGTCGCTCAGGAATCGACTGAACGCAGAGCTTATCAGCAGCCCGGAGGGTTCGCATTTGACAACCGATGACAGCGTTTGACGCATTGCATGGCCCACGTATGTACGTGCAGTTCAGCCGTGCATGGCAGCAAGCGGGGCAGAGCAGGCAGGCGGTGCGCGACAGCAGCATCGGTCAACAAGAAGCAGGCAAGGCACGTAGCAGCAATGTTGCGTGTGTTGCACTGGGAGCGAGGAAGAAGCGGTTTCCCCTGCAGAGGAGGCGCATGGGGCACCGGTTTTCTCACCGGGTAAAGCAGTTTGCTGCCTGAAACAACGCTGTCAATGTTCATATGGCATGCAACACGTGCGACTAGCCCTGCAAGATGGGGGCGGGGGGGGGGAGGGGGCTGAGCTTGACAGAGCCGTTGTTGGGCATCGTGG
>BDDA01000832.1:19664-36087 GCA_001662385.1 Chlamydomonas asymmetrica
TCCCTACCGCGGCGACAGCGGGCAAAAGCTAGAGCGAGCGAGTTGGCGGTTGCTGCTGCTGCTGCTGCTGCTGCTGCTGCTGCTGCTGCTGACTGCTGCTGCTGCGGCGGCGGCGGCCCCTGAGCAGCTCCCTGCTGCTGCGGACTGCTGCACGGGCTGCCAGCATTCCTCCACTTGCCTCCCCGCTTCTGCCGCGCTGCCGCCTCGCTGTTGCCCCGCTGCTGCCCCGCTGCGCCGTGCACGTCCACAGCCAATTAGGCGCTACTTGTCTACTCGTCGAGGATGCGGCTGAGCGCCTGCACGAGCGTCTTGAGGTTGCGCTGCACGCTGCTGTCGCGCGCAAACACGCTCACGTCGCTGCTGATGCTCTCCACGTGGTCCAGCGTCCTGCGGTTAGGCAGTGGTGGGCGGCAGTCATTAGGTAACAGTCGGGTAGGAGGATGGTTGGTGGGTGGTCAGGTTGGTTATAAATGGGACTGGGTATGGCAGTTAGGTTGGCAGATTGCTAGGTAGGTAGGTAGGTACTGGACGGGTGATGTGGAGAGCTTAGTAAGGCGTGCGTGCGCAAGAGAATGTAATCATTTGTGGATGGGACATGGAGCTGGTCACGCGGTGATGCTTCGCACAGTTGCACCCCTATGGAAACACATCAGGCCCCATCACTGATTAGCACCCATGCCAAGCTGTGCTCAGCATCTGAATGCCTAGGTGGACAACCAAAACGGCCGGCACCCAATGCGATGTTGCCTTGAATGAACCATGCAACGGTACAAAAGATATGGGCATATGTACGGGTGTGCCAACACTGTATGCACGGTATGGGAATACGTATCGTATGGTATGGAATGGATATGAATGGGCATGGGATGGATGTGTACGGTATGGGGATCTCAGCACTGCTTCCCTCTCTCCCTGGCCCCCTGCCTCACTTGCACAGCGTGAGCACCGCCTGCCGCAGCGCGCGCACGTTCTCGTCCGTCAGCACCGCGCTCTGCAGCGTCTGGATGTCGGCGGCGGCGTCGGCGGCGGTGCGCGTGAGCGCTTCCACGTTGGCCACCAGCCCGCCCTCACGCAGCTCAGCCAGCAGAGGAGTAACCTGCACGCATGCGCACGCGCGTAGACAAATTGACAAAAGCATACATACTTACACACACAAGGGTGCTATCGTCAGGTGCAGTTTCTATGCTCATACAAACGCACACTGCATGGCCCCAGGGGGAAGCACACTGCATGGCCCCACGGTAACCAAACATTTTTAAAGACACAAGGGGTGCCCGGAGGTCAGTGCACGCGTGAGTGCGTGTGCAGGGCGGAGCCCAGAGCGTTTGCAAGGATGCGGGGTGCATCCATGAGCGCGCACGCACGTTGCATTTGCGTGACGCGCTGCATTGCGGCGTGTGACTTGCGGCATGCTTTGTGCTGTCTCACCTGTGCACCCGTAGCGTGCAACCATCGTGCAGCCATCGTGCACCCGTAGCGTGCAGCCATCGTGCAGCCATCGTGCACCCGTAGCGTGCAATGATCACGTACCAACCCCTTACACCCTGGACCTTGACCCCCTTGGACCCCTGAACCCCCTGGAGCCGAGCCCCTCGTCCTCCTTCTTCCTGGCCCTCACCTCCTCCACCAGCTTTGCCGCTTGCGCCAGCAGCGGCCGCGCCTCCTGCGCATTGGAGAGCAGTACTCAACATTGACGCTTGGGGTGAGAGGTGCATGCAGGGAACGCATGCTCGTTATGTGGCGTGTCGGTGTGTGCGTGCATGAGTGCGTGTCTGGGTGCTCAGATCGGATTCTCATGCCGCGGCGCCATGCAGTGGGGATACCATATGCGCAAGGATGAGGACTGCACCTGACGATGGCGAGGTGTCTGGCTGCTGCTGCAAAGCCAATGAACAGCTGATGGTCTCAAACTGTGGCTGTACTAAGCGCGGTCTGTGAGTAGGCGTAGAAACACACCTGGGCTGATCCAGCAGTTTGCGTGTACGCTGAAGCTTAAGCTGAAGCTGAAGCTGGGAGCTCAACATTGGTCAAAGGCGGAAAGGTGCCCCATCCCGGGCGTTCATGTGTGCATCTGTGTGTGTGTGTGCGTGCGTGCATTTGCGTGTGTCGGAGCGTAGGCGCATGTCTGCCGCATTCCCGCCGCATTCCCTAGAGGGCAGTCCAGGGACTGCACACGACGCATGCGGCGCATGCGACTGCAGCGTGCAGTACGCATGTAAAACACTGCATGGAACAGCGTCCTAGCCGCTGTGTACGTCGCTGTCGTGCGCATCCAGAAGGCCAGGCGATGCAAAGCGTCACAACGCGGCCTGCCTCTGTTACGCTGCCGTGAGCACCCAAAAGGCTAGTAGGGGGTGCAAACGGTCGCAGCGCTCACCTCGATTGCTTCCGTGGCCGCCTCTGCCGCCGCAAACACCTTGTCGATACCGTCCGCCTCGGCTTGCCGCGCCAGCCTGCAGCAAGGGGCGGCGGAGGGGCGGATGTCAGAGGGGCACGGGCGGCATTCTCATGGATGGGTGGATTGCAATATTGCATGCAACAGACGGTTGGCTTGACCGCACTCAAGTATATGCAGCGAGTGTGAGGGAGAGGATTGCGTTCACCCAGACCCGCATCGCCAAAAAGCACGCAAGAGTCGTTAAGCGCAACAACTGATTGCATCTTCTACTGTCCCCGGCATGCAACGACGGACCGCATGCACCGTTGGGTTTGATAGCGGCGTGCCTGGCGCTGTTATCACCAGCGCTGAAGCGCAGCGTGACCCACATCACATCCGCTGACCCACGCACACCCGGTCCCCGTACACCCCTCAGTCACGTGCGCAGCACATCCAACCACATCCAACCACATCCAACCACATCCAACCACATCCATGGCAAGGTGCAGCTCCAGATCCAGATCCCAGCTGCGACACAGATAGGCACGGTTCGCAATTCTGGTGCTTTCCAACCCCCATGACATGCTGCAAACGAGGTCGGTGACTAGGGTTTATGACTACAGGGATCAGCGTGCTGCGCAGTGCCTACCGCGTCATCATGTAGACGAGGTTGACTTTGGGTCTAGGGTTTAGGTTTAGGGTTTAGGGTGTAAGATTGTTCGTGCTACGCAGTGCCTACCGCGTCATGATGTAGACGAGATCGTCCAGCGCCACTCCCTGGCGGCCCTGGATGTGGCCGTTGTTGCACACGATGAGGCCCTCCTTCTGGCAGCCCGTCTCGTTGGGCAGAGCGCGGTACGCCGGGATGGGAAGCTGCCGCAGTACAGGGGCGGTACAGGTGTGCGGTACAGGTGTGGACAGGGGCGGTTCAGGCGCGGTACAAGAGCGGTACGCAAGCAGGTGGTGGTCAGACGGGTTGCTGGCCGAGCGCGATTGCTTAAGCACTGGAATGCTCGCTGCTGTGGATGTGACTCATGTGTCAAACAGCATGCGCCGCCCTCCGGACCGCTTGCAACGCATTGGGCTGGCCCTTGCACGCGATGTCATCACATCATGCGCACCGAGCATCTCTGAGCGCATCAACCAGGTGGCCTGCTTGTCGCGCCAGCGGCATGTGCACCCTGGCAGTGCGCCTGCGTGATATGCCCAGCTGCGGTTTGTGCAATGCATACCATGCATTTGATTGATATGACTCATCAACCGATATGTACATGGTATGATTCATCAACCGCCAAGTCATAACGTCCTGTGCACTATCGCATTTGGAGTATTACGCGTGTGCTAAAGTGCCACAATGTGTGCCACAGCGTGTGCTGCGGTGTGTGTGTGGCGCTGTGTGTGGCGTGAGCTGCTCGTCGCCAGCGCGCAAGGCACCCACCTGCGGCGTGATATCTACCAAGGGCTCAGCAATCAGCCCGCTCTGGTTCGCCTCCACGATCGAGTTGCGGGGGATGACTGTCTTGATGTCGTTCACCTGCACACGGAAACGAAGGTGTGTAAGTGCTGCCTGAGAAGCCAGCTCAAAGTCACCCCACCCTCACACACAAACTTGAAGTCGCACACATATATTGAGCTCTCACACGCTTGGGTTTGTGATGCGTGCTGCACCTCGCCCCAGCGAAAAACGTGTGCGACAGGACGAAAGCTCGACAAGCAACGTGGTTGCGTGCTGCAGCGGCGAGGCTTAAAACGCAGGAGCACCGCGTCAGACAGGACTCACCTCCACAAGCACATCGACGCGCTCCAAGGATGGCTTTACGTTCAGGACCTGCCCAACTTGCACGCCGCGAATCCGCAGCGGCGTCCCTATTGTGATGCCGCAAGCGAGCGGAAACTCCACTGTCGCAAGGTATCTGTGCCAGGCAGCATGCAGGACGAAGTGCAGGTGACCGAATGCATACACAGCAACAACAGCACAACCAATGAACAACACCATCAACAAATCAAGGCCCGCCAGGCCCAAGTCCTTGGCCGCTGTGGGACAAAAGAGTGGAGACTGCAACAGGAGCACGTATGTGTCGTACCAGCAGCCATGAAGTATCAATGCAGGCTAGCTGGGCTTCACTAGCCAGTGCAGAGAACAGTGATCTGACGTGGTGCGCAAATGTCTGGCAGCACCAACAATGCCAGGTCAGCATACACTCACGGTGTCCCTGTCTTCAGCGCCATCCCTCGAGCCCACATAACCAGGGCAATAGCGAGTCCAGTCCCTGCTGCTAGGAAGAGGCCAACGCCCCCTTCGCCAATACTCCGTTTCCCGATACCATAGTCCGAGAGCGACCTGCACGTTTTGACGGGCCAGCAAGAAAAGCCCACAGGCATGGGTTCAGCTTTTCTCCACCATATTCTGTGTCTGAGGCATAAAGTATAACTGCAGTGTGTTTTGGGATGGCGCGGAGGTCCAACGATTGTGCAACTTACTTCAGCAGGCCGCCGACAAAGCCAAGCTTCGCTGCGGGCGGCTTGTCCTGCGTTTGCAAACACCATATAGCATCGCTCAGGGGGCGATGGGTTCCGCTGATGGAGCATGCTTGTCGCTGATGGTAACGAACGCCCCCAGTGATGCTTTTTGATTAGACACCTACCTGTGGTGCTTCACTGGAGGCATATACTGCAACCTGACGAACACTGAGCTTCCCTGGCTTGAGCACCCTGACTGAACCTCGTAACACTGGTCGTGGCTGCACCCGCTCAAGCCTTCGTACGCCAGACGGGGCCGAGCTCGCGTGCAGCAGCATGGCTGTCCGCTGTTGCCCTCCACAGAGGGTCAGGTGGCCTTTACCAGCTCAGTACCAAGCTGCTTGGTATGACCTAGTACTGCGTGAGTTCCGGTGGTGCTGCTTTGAAGCGGATACGAAAGGCAGGCTCGTGTTTGCGGGGCTTCACACCTTGCCCTTGGAGCTGACGACAGCAGCTAGAAGGTATATGAAAGTGCAATCCAGAGAGGAGTCACTGCTTCAGAATACTGAATGGATCGGACGCGCTCACATTCACTACATTCACGCATCTCAAAATTGCGCTGCGTACTGGCAGCACTGCACCGAACAGTAGCAACGCATACAAGACCACACGTTCGCCATGAACATGGTTGCTCAAACGCATAGAAGTCTCTTATAAGGGTTGTTTTGTTCAACAGCCAAACATCCTGCGATGGCAGACCATCGGCCTGGCGGTTTGACAGTCAGCAATGGTCAGGACTTGGAAGGCCTTTGCAGCTGTGGGACTGGCAGTGGACAGCTGAAAAGGCGTCTGATGTATTCCAGGATTGAAGCGCCACACTGAAGCAGGACAGCCAGTTGTGCTAAGTGTGCTAAGTTGTGCTAAGGCGCTAAGGGCGTCCTGTCATCGTTAGTGATGGCCCGCACACATACAAAGGTTCACCGTGACCGGCTTGTCTCCGTCGTACCTGCATGTGTGCAGTGCAACCACCACATACATGTATCTGCATCGCCTGCTTACTTCCAACAGCAGCAAAGCAGAGGCGTACGAGATAAGGTGGTTCGCCTCGGGGCCATATTGCAGGCAGGTAGGTGCAACCCCGCGAACAACCGGCAAGCAAACAAGCCAAAGCTGACATAAATTTCATTTCCTTGTCAGCAGTCTGAGCTCACGTGCTCTTTGCAACGTCGCCGCGGGTGATGAGACGCGGCCCTACAGGTGGCCCACCCTTTTTGGGCCGGATGTCCTGCACGCGTCACATCAACACACACACGCATAGTCTCAGGCAACAAGCACAAACCGATCAAGAGCTGACACTCATCATGTGCAACGCTATGCTTTGGTGTGTTTGTTTTGTGCTTGCACATGCACTCACATGACCGGATGCATGCATTGCATGGCTGTGCGTATCAGGTTCATGCAGCCCGCAATTGCAGCGCCGACACACAGTTTCTCACCCTCATACCAGACTCCCCTACCGCCACTTCCTCTCCTGCCTACGGTTCTCGGCCAGACCCTGCAAGCAGCTGCCGCCCCCACCCCCCCTTGTAGCCCCTTTAAACCCCCCCACACACACCCGCCCCCCCACACACCACCTACATTAATGGCACGCAACCCCCCACGCACGCGCCTCCCCCAACACCCTCCCCCTTTACCACCACCACCACCACCACCACCACCATCATTTCTGTTTACTGCACCCGTACCAGCCCTTGTACCATCCCCTGCATGTACGAGCCCCTCCTGCCTAGCTACCTAGCTACCCACACGGCTAGCCAGCTAGTTAGCTGCGACTGCGCCTGCACACCTCGTCAAAGATGGCAATGGGTATGGCCCCACGGCAATCACACTGCATGGCCTCATATGGGCGCTCCTTCTGACGCACCTGGTCAAAGATGGCGATGGGTATGGCGAGCGTGGCGACCGCGTTGGGCACGTCCACGATGCCGCTGATGCGGCCCTCGCAGGGGCAGCAAGACAGCAGCAGGTACACCTGCCGGGCGACATAAGGGCGGGTGTGGGGGTTAAGCGTCAGGGGGTTAGTTTGTTAGCAGGGGATAGGGGTTTAGCATCAGGGGGTTAGGGGTTGTACCGTTGTATGGTGTATGACTGACGGTTGAAGCAATTGACAACTGCGCTCGCGCCTCCAAAACCAGGAGTCATTCTTCCGTCAACAGGGCAATTGCTGGGTGGCTCACATGAGGCGATCGTCGTTAGGCCTCCTAGTGTAGGGCAAAGTGTGATCGTGTGGTTACCCCTCCGCTACCGCCAACCAGTACAGCCCATCCTACTCAGTTCGTCATGCGATGCTGCGTCATGTTATTTCAACATGTTATGTTACACCAGGAGTTGTGTTGCTCTCTTTGTCTCTCCCCTGCATACGCGCCTCCTGCACCTCCAGCGCCAGCCCCATGCCGCCCGCCTCTCCGCCCGCCTCTCCCCTGCTCCTTAGCGTAGCCCAACTTGGACACGTAGTTTGGGTACAGCCTACCGTATAGCGCACTACGTTTGTCAACTCCACACCCGAAACCCTGAAACCCTAACCCCGTAGCACTTGCCCCACCTGCTCCTTGGTGTATCCTCTGGACTTGGCTATGTGGTTGATGGCAAACCGTAAACCCTGATGCTAAACCCTAAAGCCCTAAAACCCTAAACACTGCCCCACCTGCTCCTTGGTGTATCCGAACTTGGAGAGATAGTCGATTGCGTTGAGCACCGCGCGCTTGTAGGCCAGCGAGGCGTCCAGGAAGTGCTGGCGGCCCGCCTCATCAACGCTGATACCCTCAAACACAAGCCACTCGCTGATGACCGTACGGGGACGCGCGGTACGGAGCGGTACGGTCCGTGCGTACGCACAGCAGCAGTACATACAGCGGCAGTATGCACAGCGTCAGGAAGCACAGTGGCAGTATGCAGGAAGCACAGCGGCAGCACGCATAGCAGCATTATGTGCAGTGGCAGTACGCGCAGCGGCTGTCATGCAACATGTGGCCAAAGCAATTAGCCAAAAGTCTCAAAACAGAGCAATATTGGCAGCAACAAGCTTGGCTCCACCACACCTGCCGCATGGCGTGTACTGTACTGTACCGTACCGTACGCACGAGCGGAGGCGCCCATGCTGCAGACATTTACGTGCATAGCTGTATGCTGCAGGCGGAATGGTCCTAGTGCTGAGAGTGGTCCTTGCGCGCGTGAAAAACCAGCGGTATGCAGTATGCTCGCACTCCCGCACCATACGCCACACCTGCCCAACAAGCCCCTTTCAGTAAGCAACTTCGCATGCCATGTGTGCGTGGCAGCTACGACGTGTTGGGCCAGCAGGGATTGACACCTTCCTTATGTGCCTGGCCGATGCCGATGAGCACTCAGTGTACGACACAGGGTGTGTTCAAGTAAATTTACTTCCTTTTGGGCCATGCAGTGTGCTTTCCGTGGGGCCGTGCAGTGTGTTTACATGCGTGATGATGAGAAGAGCTGTCTGGGCTGAGCTGGCGGCTGCCGCGAAGAGAACGGCGGTCTGATGGTCTGAGTTGGTGGCTGTAGTAAAAGCAGTCTGTGAGTGAAAGTGTGTTAAAAATATCTGTGCTGCTTCAGCGGTGCTGCTGCTGAAGCCGATCAGCGCGCAACGCGCGCGGGCACCCCAGCCCGAGATGCAGTGCAAGTGCACGTGAGCAGGGCAAGCAGAGCGACAAAAGGACTTGAAACTGGCTAGAGCTCAGCAACGACAACGCAGCGCAGCAACAGGCAGCACTTCAACTCGGGTGTGTGTATGTACTGCCAGTACTGACACTCGTGAACTGCGTTTGTAACGTTCACGCTCAGCACACGAATAAGTACGTATGGTTGTACCGCATCCCTGTACCACACCTGTACCGCGGCTCCACGGGGCCGATCTCAAACAGCGGGTGCACGTGCAGCTTGGTGGGCCCCATGGGGGTGAGGTACTGCTCCATGCCGCCCCGCAGGATATCAACCCTGCAGTACAATGCAGTATACAATGTCGTACAACATGGTGATTGACCGAATGAATGATCACCCGGCAGCCTCGACATGCAGCCCTCGGAACTGCCAATCAACTGGGTCCGTGCTAATGCAGCGCCAGGTTCACGCTGCGCTGCAGGCATTGTGCGCTATCGGTACGGTTTGGTGGCGCGTGTTCAGCAGCACCAATGGCCGACAGCACAACTGCCAGTACCGTACCCGTACCACACTACTGCCATTACAAACCTTGAACGCGGGTGTGTACTGCTCTCACTTCAGCTCCAGGAACCACAAAAACTGTCTAAAACCCTAAACCCTAAACCCTAAACCTGTGCCGTACTACTGCCCTAACCCTGAACCCTATGTGTGTACTGCACTCACTTGAGCTCCAGGAAGCCGCTCATCTCAATCGCGCCGCAGAACGACACCTCGCCGTCACCCTGTCAGCACGTTGCGCGGCAATTGCACACGCGCGCTTGCTTGTATGTGCAGCAGCGAATGACGTCAATGGGCGCATTAGAGTGGTTTAGTTCACGTGATGGGTCGTGGCGGGGCATTCCGGCCACCGTGCTTCATGCAGTGCAGTGCATCACCCGCTGCAGCTGGGGCAGCCAGTGCATCAGTGATGTGGATGTGCCTCGGTACCGCACAACACCTTGCGTAGTCATTTGCAGCACTCACACCTACTAGGCCGTACAGTGCAGTAAACACGGCCCCAAAACTGCGCAGTGATCACTATCACACTATGTAATGTGATGTGTGTCGGTCGGTCCACAGCCCCACGCTACCTCCAGGTGTGGACACACGCGCAAGGCCGCGAATAGCCACGACCACCACGCAGCATCCCTACACCTACAAACCAAAACCCTTATGCGTGCACTTTTAATGCTCAAACCCTGAAGAGCCTCCAATGCCGCAACCTGTACGTGTTGCCAATGCTGGCCATGCATGATGCATCCGCCGCCCGCCGCATCCGCCGCCCCCGCCCCACCTGGCTGAAGTGCACTTTGCCCACGCATGTGTGCCATGCATGCATGCATGCAGGGCGCATCCGGCCGCCTGCGCCGCACCTGGCTGAAGTGCATGTCGCGCATGCATGTGTGGCCAGGCATGCCGCATGCATGCATGATTGCTGCATCTGGCTGCATGCGCCGCACCTGGCTGAAGTGCATGTCGCCCATGGACAGGTTGGCTCCCTCCACAAACACCGGCAGGTACACGCGGCAGCCGCGGCTCAGGTTCTTGATGTCGCAGTTGCCGCCGTCTGCGCGTGCACGCACGCATGCAAAAGAGGTACAAGCAGGAGCGAGATGCGGGAACACAAATGTAAACGTACACGCAGAAGCACTGGGCAACGTTGACATTGGACGGTGGGTGTGGGGATCGAAGTAGGGGGCGGTCAGTCAGGGGGCGGTGCAGGCGGCTGTAGAAGCCGCGGCGGGAGCGCCGCGGCCATGGAGTTGCGACTTGCGCTCGCAACATGCGTAGGAGGACTGTTTGTATGGCAGCTTGCGTAACAACGCGTCAGCGCACACTCTCGTCCATCAACTTTGCGCAGGACGCTTGTTCCTGGGCACTGCGTGATCGATGCCTGACAGGAATACACAGCACAAACAGCATGCAGCAGGACTCTGCAGTACTGATAAGTACCACTGCCACTCACTCTCCCTGCCCGGCACGGTGCGCGCCGCCTCCCTGGCGATGGCCTCCCAGCGCGGCGTGCCCGGCGCCACCGCACCCAGCAGCGCACCCTTGGGCTCCGGCAGACACGCTGAGGGGGGCAGAGATGGTTGATGAAGCAGCGGCACCAGCAGCACAAGAACGGTGTCGCAGGGCACATAACATGAATGTCTCAGGCAGAGGGAGAGGGAGAGGGAGAGGGAGAGGATGAGAGTGCTTGATGAAGTAGCAGCGGCACTAGCGGCGGAAGCATGAGTGTCTTAGGGCATATCACGCAGGCATCCAAACACATGCGCGTTTTTTGGTTGGATTTTTCCTGTCGGGGGCGCCTCGCGGGCAGCGTTGGAGGATGTTAATGTGACAAATGTGGGGTCCCTGGCTGGGTTGAGCATGGCTCGTTGTGGCTGTGTCTCCTGACACGTTATGATACCATCCATGAATGGCCTGATTGGCCAAGTGATGTAAAGTCAACCAACCACGTTATGATCAGTCACCATGACGAGTCGTGAGTCATGCATGCGTCATGAGTCATGCTGACTCACCTAGGGGCCGCGTGTGCAGTACGCCCCCCAGCGTGACCGCCTTGTCGCCCTCCTCCACCAGCTTGCGCTCGCGGGTGTTCCATATGTCAAGCAGCTCCTGGCTGGGTGCGGTACCTGCGGTACATACAGCATGCGGTACATATGTACAATCAATACGATGCAGTACAATTGGCACTCGCTCGTATGTATCCGCCGCAACGGTGTGTGCACAACTGATTGTTGCTTTGCGTCATTGCGCGACGCATGCACACCTATGGCGGCCTGTTGCATGTATGGTACACTGCAGCTATGTCGCCGACATTGTGCGGCAGCACTTTTGTGATGCAAGCGTGGTATACACATCTGCAACATCACCACGGTATGCTCAAGCAGTGCTGCACCCATTGAGCTCGCCATGGTGGCCACGGTGACGCATGCCATTGCCAAGTGGAGTTCCTATCCTCACACGCATACGGTACGTACTGGACGGCCCAACGGGAAGCACACTGCATGGCCCAACGGGAAGCAATACACCCGAACACACACGCAAGTAGAGGCTGCTAAGCAGTGTGTATGGTGAAGCTGGCTCCGAGAGTGCTGGTTTGGTATTAGGCCGCCGGTGAGTGAGAATTTTGAAGCGCACGGTGCGGCGGCAAGCAATCATCTCCACAGGGCTGAGGAAGGGCAGTGGGTCTGGATCTCGCTCACCAATCAGTCCAGGGTGGATGAGGCCAGCAAAGCGCACTCCAGGGATGTGCCGGGACGACGCGTAGATGCCGTCAAAGTGCCTGCATGTTCGGTGACGCGCAATACACCGCCGCACGCATGCACGCACGCACACGCATGGCGAAATAGAACGGTGGAGGTGCTGGTGGCAACGGCGCCAATATTGCTGCATTCCGGTTCACATCGAAACCCATCAATGAGGCACGAACCTTGCATTCTGAATCCCAATCCCACACATTTGTGTTCAAAATTGGAAGCTCCAAAGCCCTCAGCCCTATAACACGCATGCCTACGACCCGACAACCCCCGTCAAACAAGCCCAATCCTAGTGGCCCTCCCTCACTCGCTGGCTGCATGTCTCACTCGCTGGCTGCATGTCTCACTCGCTGGCTGCATGTCTCACTCGCTGGCTGCATGTCTCACTCGCTGGCTGCATGTCTCACTCAGGACGCACACCAGATGGCCTTGGTGGCTTGAGGGAAGTGGTCGGTGAGGAAGGCCTCGCTCACGCCTTGAAACCCTAAACCCTAAACCTAAAACCCTAAAACCCTGACCCTCGCTGCATGCCTCACTCACCAGATGGCCTTGGTGGCGTGCGGGAAGTGGTCTGTGAGGAAGCCGCCGCCGTTGTCGCGGTCAAACGTGCCTGACGCCGAACGCAGTAGCAGTAAGACACGCGCACAGAAGCACAGACGAATTCGGCGATGATCCTGCATGATGGGGGGCTCGTATCGTTCAGTGCCTGCGTCTGTGCGTGTCGTTTGCCCCCGTGAGGCCAGGCAGCGTGATTCCCGTGCGCATGTGTGTCAGAGGTGTTTGCTTCTGCTGTTGTGGGGCCATGCAGTGTGATTCCCACGGGGCTGTGTGCATATGCGTGAGGATGCGTGCTTGCGTGTGTGTTGCGTGTGCGTACTGCGCACCTGTGAAGCCCCACTCGTCGCCCGGCAAGGGCCCCAGGTTGCACAGCTCAACCATCAGTAGGTCGCCCGGCTGCGCAGGCACGCCCTGTGGATGCAATAACGCACACATTGTCAAGACCAGCACTCAACAGTGAAACACACCATCACATGGCACAGGCACGCCCTGAGAATGCAGCAAATGCGTGCAGTGTCAAGGCCAATAGTCAGCACTGAAACACTCAAATCACACATTGGCATGGTGACGTGCAGGTGCGGGGGGGAATGAGGGTTGTCCGCTCCTGCATCCTGCTGACGTACTGTATAACTGCATGCGTACAGTAGTACGGTAGTAGTAGGGCACGATACGGCAGCACTCCAACCGCACTGTGAGACGCGGTTTGCTTGTCTGCTGGCCAGCACGCTTGTCACACGCATGTGCTGCTGCCGCTGCAGTTGCCCCCCACCCTCGTCACCTGCTCCCCCCACCCCCCTCACCTGCTCATCCGTCACCCGAATGGGTCCCGACAGGTAATGCACACGAGTCAGGTCCACATGCCTGAAAGCAACACCGGGGGTGGCAGGGAGGGGGTGGAGGGGAGGGGGAAACAAACGATTTCAGTGCGCTAGGTGTTAGCAGCCGCCAGGGGGTCTGTGAAGGGCTGGAGGGGCCATCCCAATATACTGTATACAGCAGATGCTTGGTGAACTCACTCCAGGGGGAATACTTCACCCGCCTGACCACCATGCGAATAGCATCACACCTTCCACATGGGGGGCGCTCAGGATTGTTGTCGGAAACGTACTGCAACGCAAATGCAGGAGAGCCGCTGGCAGCCCAAGCATCAAGTGAGTGCGACCGAGAGCACACTGCCTTGCGTATTGACGCTGCGCTGCTGTCCTGACTCTGGGCCGTTTCACACTTGCCCTCTCACATTTGCCACCCACGTTTGACCCCAAGTGTGAAACGGCCCTCACTTGATGTCATCTGATTTGGCCCCCAGTATTTAAAAGCCCCCAGTCACAGTGCACACTGCCTTGCGCATTGACACTGCGCTGCTGCCCTGATGACTCACTTAATGTTGTCCGTTATGTTATGTTACATCATGAGCGTGTTGGCCACACGACCCATACTCCCCCCAGATAGGGACCAGGCAAGCAGAAGAGGTTCAGCAAGCTATGCACACTCACTTGATGTCGTCTGAGTTGTCATCGTCCTTGATCTGCCCGCCCGTCCAGTCCAGCGTCTCCACACGGAACAGATCACCCGCCTTCACCTCCGCCACCTGCAGCCCGGATACCCGCCACCATATCCGTTATGCGCACACATCCGTTATGCGCTGGGCTGACACCGCGCCGTGTGCACACGCTGTGGGGGTGCATGCCTGCCGCGTTGTGGAGGGGGAGGGCTGCACTAGCTGCGCTGTCACGCGTTCAGAGCAGCAACGCCGCCGCACAGTGCTTGCACATGTTTATGCTCGGCGTGTGCAGGCCGTGCAGGCCGCTGTGCTTGATGCCTGGGTGGTGCACGGTGCTCGGGGGGGTGGGGGGGACGGGGGCAGCTGACACATGCTGACACATGGTCAGATGACCTCATAAGTAGTCATAACGGTATCGCCCGCTGCTGACGGGGTTGTCGTGGTAGATCACTTGGGTGCGGTCAGCGATTGCGCACGGACCGGTTACTTGATGAGGAATGCTGGGGCTGACGTGCTCATTGCCCGGGGTGGGGTGGGGGGGCGGGAAGTCCGTTGAGTGCACGTTCACCACGCTAAGGAGATTGCAAACTTTCGTGAGCGCGCACATTTTCACCGCCACCGTCCAGGCACAACGTGTGTCGCACGCTTGCCGGTGCGTGTGCACAATGCCGTGCCAGCAGGCTGACACAACTGTGGGCCGGCAAGTGATCATCGGATATCGACACACGAGAGGTTAGATTTGGCTTGCAGGGGGGGGGTCTCGCCTCCACATAGCCCCCATCACCAATCCCGTTCCCGCAGCATGGTGTGCGTCGCGCTCTGACTGTACAGGGGCACCAACACCCTCCAGGCACTACGTAAAACCGGGTCAAAGCTCACCGCAGGAATGTCAGGGTGCCATCTGTTATGAAGGGGCGTTTCTTGCTCCCAGGCGGGTTTGCTGGGGTCAACACTGATGAGCGGAATCGGCGTGCGAGGGGGCATTCTGTTACGATGGTCCCACAGCGGTCCCACTGAAAGTGCGAGTTGTTCCTGCCTGCACCTGCATGAGGGCCAAGGGCGCTAAGAGGCTTGGCTCTGCTTTCTTCTTTGCATCGCTGGCAAACGGCGCAAGTGTGTGATTGGTGGACTGGGGACTAGGGTTTGCCAGCGAATACAGTGATTGACGAGCGAACAAGCCTGCAGCGATGAATAACAGGCTTGGTGGTCACGACTAGGTACATTTCATAACATACCTGGCTGCCTAGTGATGGTGAACGCACAGCTCGCACGCTTGCTTGCTGCTGCCGCTGCAATGCACGCCTGCTGCTGACGCACTGACAATTATTCGGGCAATGACACGCAAAACAGACAAGCTATGCAGCTGAGCAAAAGTATATGTGATTCTTGAAATATGGTTTGACCCAAGGTAGCACTGGTGCTGCAATATACTTTGGAGGGGCCATGCAGATGAACAGGCACCCGCAACATGCAGGTTTCATGCACGCGCTCTTGTTTGTGGTCATTGCAGCACTGTCCCTGACGCTGCAACACAGAACCTGAAATGCCAGGTCAACACGAATCTTTACAAGCTCATGAGATGCGTTCCCTTATTTTCAACTGTGACAGCAACATGCCCTTCGCTGCAAACCACTACTATGGCCCTCCAGCAGCACATAAGCTCGCACTTTGGGATTAGCCACACGTTATTCAGGCAGGTGACGTGGAGTTGGAAAACGGAAGCACTATCAGGGGTAATCACTGATCAGGTCGGTGCGCTGGCATGTGCAGCTTGCTCACATGCAAAAGCACGTAAAACGCAACAAGATGCTCAACACAGGTGGTAATGACATCACAAAGCTCACAACCAAGTGCTCACAGTTCCTCACGCTCTCGCCGCACCCTGCCACCCTGACACACACGTTGGGTGTTGAGCAGTTCAAGCTAAAACGCCAAAACAAGCTCCCTCGCTCTCGTCTCTCCACAAGCACAAAACCATGCTATTAAAATATATGACAACAAAAACAACGATCAAAACACCTCTGACAAACTGCTTGTGTGTGGCTTGGCAGTCTGTTCGCCGACGCTGCCACGCACCACGACCGCGGTATGCATGTCACCGCAAGCGCACTGGTCTCGCGCAAGCGGCGCCCACCACTTCTCCCTCATGGTCCAGGCTTTGCTGTGTCGGCTGCTTCAGTAGTAGTTGCCGACCTTGCGCCTGTGGACGGCGGTGCGCAGGCCGGCCTTGGCCACGCCTCCGTCCACCACCTCACAGTAGGTCACCCAGTGGTCGGGCGTCTCCAGGCGGCTCACCACCTGTGAGAGACCACATATGTGATGGTGTGAGAGCGTCGCATGGACACATAACATTACTGTGTCACTTTGACGTATAGCATTACGGTATCACGTGTACCTTGCCCTCCCCCAAAAGAGTGGCAAACACACACCCCAGGCGAGCACCACATGTTGCATAGCGGTGCCCGTGCGCACACACATGTCACACACCAGGCAGGCAAGCAACAACACTCGAAGGCAAGCCCGTGTTCAATATCCCCCCCCCCC
>BDDA01000833.1:3754-14621 GCA_001662385.1 Chlamydomonas asymmetrica
CCCAGCATCCTCAGAAAACCCGGCCAGGACAAGGACAAGCACAAGGACGGGAAACGGAGAAGGCGACAGCCAGCCAGCACAGCCAGCCAAGCAGGCAGGCAACAAGCAGGCAAGGAACAGGAAAGCAGGCCCGCAGGCCGTCCGAAGAACCACACTGAAGTCAGGCCAAACGGCCACACAGAACCCCGGACACTCAGCAGCAAGGCTGCACCCTCCGACCCAGCGGAAACAACGGGGGATGAAGGCCGCAATGCATGGGCCAACGGCGCTTGGGGGGGACGTACCGAGCGGCCTCAGGACAGCAATGGGGCGGCGGAAAGCGCAGTGTGTGCGCTTACCCATCGCAGCCGTCGGTCACAAGCAAGGCCCGCCCCCACCAAGCGCAGCTGACACCAAGCACCACAGGATCCCCACAATGCACCCAACAGGCGGCGGAAAAGACGAAGGCACACGACAGCACACCCAACACACAAAGACAGCACCAAAACCCCCAAACGGCTCCCCCAAGGCGACCGAGACGGTGCACTCGGGGGTCAGATCCCGCCTGGCCCGAGCGGCAGCCAAGGGCAAACACGCGGAGCGCAGCAAGCGCCAACGCCCTCCGGCAACAAAAACCGCCCGGCACACTCGCCGGCCCGCCTGCACGCTCAGCTAGGGCGGGGCAGGCACCAGATGCGACGCCGAGAGCAAGACCTCCAAAGTCTCCGGATGGCCCGGGTGCGTCGCCGCGCGCGCGCGGCACAGGCCACTGTCAACCCACACACGGACGAACGAGTCCTCTGTAGGCTGGACATCCGAGTGCACCCGCAAGAGCTGGTGCGGAATGCTCAAGGCCAGATCCCCATGGAGCCGCGCGCGGTTGAACTGCAAGAGCATTTCGGCCCTAAGCATGGAGATGGCTGTCCGAACCACCGCCGTGGCTGATTGTTTCTCCGGCTGCTTGGACACGCGCGCCAACCAGATGCAAAACAGCACCGTCAGCCGCAGCGCCGTCCACAGGGCCGCCCGCGGTGCATTATGTTCAGCACCCGTGTTGGGATGCGTGATGGGGGTATGTTGGAATGCGCCAATGCACGGTGACACGGTGCTTTCCTCTGTTGTCAGCTTTGCCACCTATCAGATGCTACATACACGAGTGCGCAAGCATGTTGAGTACCCAACTTCGAAAGGCTGGGCCGCGACGCATATTGCGCATGCACGCAGCCTTGCCCTACCCTAGATTACCACTGAAGTACTCAGCGCGTGAAACAGCTGCAATATGATTGATATCAGTCTGAAGCACCTGCAGCCTTGCCGGCTCAAGCGACCTGGACCGTTGAAAACACACCAGGTTCAGGTTGTCGCACCTGGCACGTGGCCAAGCCGCGCTCCGTGTCGTTCCGGCTGCCGTCGCTGAACTCGAACGCCTGCTCAGATGAGGGGTGGTACTCGTTGCCAAAGCGTGCAATGCAGTCATGCATATAGGACTTGGGGTCCAGACGGTGAACCAGCCACATAACAGCGATGTCCAGAGGCGGCACCGCCTCTGCCAGCTTGATTCCTGGGTGTATCTGGCCTATTTGGCTGGTCTCACACAGTTTCCATAATGGCTGTCCTGGGACTCACACTGCTACATATCAGACTGGTTACACGTCAAGTTAGCATTTACGCGTAACGAGGCCCGCTCGCGGCGCACACACGCCTGCTTCTTCACGGCCTGCTGCAGCAAGCATGCCCATGCTTTAGGTAATCTAAATTGCATATGAGGCAAGCCATTCCAACAGTGCATACAGCCATGCATGCCAGGTTTGAGCCAAACAAGCCAGGCTCAGCACACCCATGCATTCATCGGCAGCGCAGACGCGCCAACCCACATCGCGACAGTTGACTAACTGCCAGTTACACAGCTAAGCCCCTGCACCAATGCACACCCACACATCTGCTGCACAACTGAACCATGTATCCATGATGGCAGGTGCAGCAGGAGCCTGAGCATTGGTGCATGCAGGACAGGCTGGATTGTTTCAGGGGTGTCGCGGGCGGCAACGGTGGCTGGCAACCGGCACGCTACCAAACTATGCCAACAACTCCAGCCACACAACACAGGCAGCAACCCAGGTCATATTGCTGCAGCCTTCTGATGCTTAGCTAGCTGATATACAGCACCACATTCAATTCCACCTGCATGCAAGCACACCAAGGGCAAGATGGATTGGAGGGGACGCCCTTGCTAGCACCCCCACTCAGGAAAATGCCCCACAGGAGGCCCCAAGCATGCCAATGGACTAGCCCTCCCTGTACCCCGAAGCCCCGAGCCCCAGCCTTCCGATACTGCTGTCGCATAAAAAAAATGACGACGCCCGGGCTTGAGCCCCCGCGTTCCTATGAACCCAAATGCTGCCTGCAAAGACGCCGTTCGCAAAGACGCCGAAGCTAAGACAGAGAAGCGGCTCGAAACGGACGAGCGCCGAAGGCTAGCGCCTGTCAGTATGCTTGTATATATAGGCAGGTGTTGCAATGCACGGTCACCACTCCGGTTCCTGCTTGCGCTGCTGTACAGTATCGTGCAATGCGCACTGCCATCGCTGCCGGCGCACGACCGGTACAGAACTTGTCCGCCCCCCCTGATGCAGTCCCGCGAGTAGGACTTGGGGTCCAGACGATGAACCAGCCACACAACAGCGATGTCCAGTGGCGGCACCGCCTCTGCCAGGTTGATTCCCGCTGCTTTCGCCTGCGTCTCGGAGATGTGCAACAGCGGCAGCCACAGATGCCAATAGCGCTGCACCGCCAGCTTGGCATACCTGCCCTTGTACAGGCCTCCTGCATTGGAAGTACCGCGCACGTAACTTGACAGTCCACCAAAGTGTCACCGGTACGTGCAGGTATACAGGCCATTTGGAGGGTTCGCAAAGTCAAAGTCTGCGCGTCTTGTCAGAGCAAGGTTTTAGCTATGCCCTTCAGTACATCGCTGCTCTAGTTCCACCATATCGCGCTGGTGCTGTGTGGGCTGCCACCACAACATCGTGCAATTCACTGTGCTTGAGGTGGGGTTGTTTGATTGTGATTGTGAGGTTGTGAGGAGCTATCACAGTAGAGCAAAAGTAGAGCTATTGAGCAGTGAAAACCTCTGAAAATGGGTTCAATAGTTTTGCCTCAGACGAGTGCATGACCTGCCTCCTAAGAGACCTGGCACCGTACCTGCTCTTCATTCCTGGGGGCCAACTAATCAACGGCTATGACTACAGCGAGCGTTGCCTGCAGCGCTGGCCCTGTTGAGGCTTGTGCGGGACCAGGGAGCCATGTGGCTGACACCGGCAAATAAGCGCAAACGCCAAGTAAAGGGTTACGCTTTGCCCATTGGGCTCGCTCACTCTCCGGGTCTGATCCGGGTTTGTTTGAATTCACTTACCTTGCCATCGAAGCGAGCGTGGCACGCCTGCACAAGCTGCAATCGAGCCAATACTGCTCGAGCGTCATTCTCACCTTGAGGGAAGGTATCAGCAGCGTGAAGCAGGCATGTCAGCTTGACAACGTGGACAACCAAGGTAACGCTGGTGGACTTGAGTGCCTCTTGGACAAACCCGTCGGTGTCCACGCGGGCCTCCATATGCTCCTGCTGTTTTAAGCCAGCGCCGACTTCCTCTATCTGCAGAACGCATGCAAGGGCGCTGGGTGAGAGTCAGTGGAGGCTGAACTGGGGCTGAACTATTAAACTGCCTTGGTGGGTGGGACGCTTCACGTCACAGCAACTCATGGACGCGGAACAAGGCGAAGCAGTGGCTTACGAGGCAGGAGGCCAAGGCTGTGCACGTGTTTGGGCGCCTCGCTCGCTCAAGTGTTGGCCTGTGTGTTGCTAGTGAATTGCACCCTCAGTGCTGTTTGAGAGCTCACAAGCGTATGTTGCGCGGCACCACCACCCTGTACTCGGTTATCTGCCTCAGACTGCGTGTCAGGGATCAGAAGTTAAGACCAACGCAGCCTTCAGGTCTGACGCGCCGTGCAGGTGACATATAGAGCTTCGAGTAGAGCCCGCCAAAAACTGAAACTCTTAAAAATACAGGAGTCGTAAAACGCCCTTTGGAGGACACTATTGTAGGATGGAGGACGTATAGCGTCAGTCTGAGTTTGCTCGTCTGCGACCAGGGCTTCAACGCACGACACGTTTTAAACCAAAGGTTGATTGCAAGTACGTGTTATAAACTGATCACTGTACGCTGCAACAGCCAGATGTCAGACTTGTGTTATACAATCGGACATATGGCACTCGCTCAGTTTAGGAGGCTGGCAGCTGGTACGCGGCACTGGTGTCAGTATGAACTCATGGTAGGTGGTCTCGGAACGTGCATGGAAGCCGCCTGAACTTGCAAGCCTGGCAGCCTTGGTCTCCAGCATCGCAGTCAGACACGCCAATGTGCAGCAGTCCAAACGCCTGAGTTAATTGTGCTTCATCACAGGGGGCATATGTCCTGTACACAGTGTGTCTGGGGCGTGCTGGACGGAGCCAACAGCCCTGCACGTAGAACCCTACCCCTGTTCTTCGCTTCCATCTTCTAGTTGCCTTGACCACCACGCGTATCAAGATAGGTACTGGCTGACTGGCTAAACCTGCTTTCAGGCCTTGCACTTCCGACTCCCTTACCGGAGTGCGTGTCACACGCCATCTACACGGCACATAGGTGCCTGTGCAATAGTATTGTTTCATACTGTGTGCCTATTGGATCGACGCCGTGCATGCCCACGTTTGTCACCAGCCAGTGTACCACGTTGCAGCACTGCATGTGCAGTGATGTGTATACTGTTTGACCCTCCCCTGCCGTTGAAATATATAAAGCCATGGCGGTTTGTGCCTGACAAGTTCCCCAATCATGTTTGTGCCCTGCGCTTGGTCAGTTCCAGCCTGCAATACACTGCTTGGCACTTCAGGCCGCAACCACAAAGTAACCGTGGCTAGCGACAAGCTAGGTAGCATGGTCGGACGCAAACGGGACGACTCAGCTGCTCAGAAGGTATGCCACTAAAACACGCTTGCAAATGCTGTCAGATGCACAACGTTAGCAGTGCGCCAAGCCCCAGACTCGCGATGAAGCTGCGTGCGCGATGCATCGTTCCAATGAGCAAGGATGCGCATTCAAGCGATGGACTGGCCTGCACTTGCTTAGTGGCACCAGAGCTGAGGGTGGGCTCGCATCGGGGCTGAACTTACTAGCATGGTTTTTTTTGTTCGGACGGGAAAGGTTACAAAGCGAGGCTCCGCTGCCGAAGCATGCACGAAACTATGCACGAGCAGGACAGACAAGCCTGACCCCAGCAGGCCAGGCGCGTGTAAAACCCCGGCCAGGAGCATGTGTGCAGCACCTATGCTGACTTGCCGTAATTGGACGGGTGCGGTGCTGCACAACCTCTTGGCCAAGGGTACTGCCCAGCAGGGTACAGCATGCAACGCCGCACGCGTTCATGCATGCACTGGTCAGGTGCTCAAGAGGGAGATGCCTCCCTGCGCCTTCCTTGGTTTTGTGGCGTGTGTGCAGTCGTTGAACAACGAACATACATTCGCAAATGTGCACAGCGTCTTGGTCTCCCCCCAGCGCGCATGTTGCGCAGCAGTTGACATCCCTCCGCGCATATGCTACCTTCCGAATTTTTTTTTTTTTTCTTGGTGAGGAAGCTTGCATGTGGGCGCCCCCTGCTCCATCCGCCACAGCTGCACTAAACCACACCGGGACAGTGACAAGCCCCGGGATTGACGGTCCCTAAGGGCGCTAAGGGCGCGCTCCCGTAGCGCGGGGTTGGGGTGCCCCGCGCCACAGGAAATCCATCCTCATCTCGGCCGCAACAACGGCGAAGGAAACCACCCCAGGCGGGTTTCGAACCCATGACCAGCAAGTCATGGATGTTACTACCTCTCTGGGGGAGACCAAGGGGAAACGAACCCCGACGACGGCGAGAGTCGAACCCATGACCTTGCGATCACGAGCCTGACGCCTTAACCGCCGGGCACCAGCCGGCCCCGAATGCACGTAACCCAATGAGCGCTACTGCTGAGCTGGCTTGGGCAGCCCAATCATGGCTGAATGACATGCGTGAGCGCTCAGCTGCGCCGTTCCAAACTTCAGTCGCATGCAGGCAGCGTGACGTTGTTAAAGTGCCACAAGCCGCACACGGGTCAGCTGCGCCAATGGACTGTCCCTACCCTGCCTTCTCATGCGCGCAGGCACTCAGCCTGCAGCAGCAGCCCGCACCGCTGCTGCCAGCCCTGCACAGCAGCTACCAGCAGAGCCTTCTGCCACCAGCCGCCATGGAAGCAGCGGCATCGCAGTCAACACGTGCTCCACCCGGCTGCAACGCAGAGGCGGTGCTGCGCCGCACAGACACCTTGGTGGATGTGCGCGTACCTGCGTTGAAGGCCACCTGTGGGCTGTACTACATTACAGCCTTCGTGGCGTTTCACACAGTTTTGGGGCCTTGCAGTCTTCAACATGTTCAGCCCGGTCCTCATTAAGCCGGGTGAGATAGACGCCGACGGCAAAACTGTGGTCGAGCCACGCTACGGGTACTTCCCACACTGGCCACTGAGCTTGTTGTTTGGATTCTGCGTGCTCGCCCCCCTCCTAACCTCTGTGTTCTGGATGGTTATCGGGGCGGCGATCCAACAAACCATCACACCCTTCCGGCTGGTGATTGGGCGGTACAAATGGCGGCTGCACAGTGCGGTACAGATCCGGGGGGGGCCGTACAGCGCCACCGCTGAGTCCTTCCTTGGAGTGCAGGAGGTGCTCCGCCCTACTTACGACCCTGCGGGCATCTACGCACCGCCTGCAAGCCGGATGACCGACCAGGATGGAAATGAGGTGGGTGACAGGTGTACAGTACAGGCCATGGTGTAAGCGGCGCCACCTCCCTCCATGTGTGGGTGGGTGATAGGCAATGTATCGTGTGCGCGGTCCCGGCACAAAAGATCGCACACAGATCACCACATGCACCCAGGCACATGCATGCATGCAATCACAAGAAAATGAGTGCATTACGCGCACGCTACATACATCTGTGCCTTCATGCAACACGTTCTTCATGCATCCCTGCCCGGCCTAGCAGCACCCTAAACCCCAAACCCTAAAACCTGAACCCTAGAGGCACACACCCACACCTGATCTCCCAGGCCACCTGCATACAAGGCCACCTGCATGCAAGGCCCTTGGCCCTGCCAATCTGCCAACCTTGTGGCTATGTGTACCGCCTAGTCTCCCCAGTGTACGTCATCATACCCCATAGTGCTGGATGGGTCATGCCCCCATACGTGCACGACCAAGGGCACACACCATGACTTCGAATTTGAGTTACTGTTCATGGGAAGCACTCAACTGTTGCTTGTGTGCATGCTGCAGATCAGCGTGCTGACCTGCTTTGGGCGCGCTGTGCTAGCGTGGCGCAAAGTCCGGTATCGGCACACGAATGCGATCGACATGGAGGGCTGGACGTGCGATCTGCTGGCTGCAAGAGCCATCCAGACAGTGCGCGCCACCACCTCGGATGCAGGTGATGCCGCCTACAACGTGGAAATGGTGCGCAACGCGGACCTGTCACCACCCTTCTACGGGTACGCAGCGGTGTGCGTATATATGTTAAGCGCCAAGAGCATGCAAGGGCTCTAGGATTTACGGGCTCGGAGTTGAGCCTTTTATAAGTAGGGTATTTGGGTGTTAGGAACTGCCTGTGGCCTCCGATCTTCATTGGTTGGGATGCATGCATGGGCTCTGAACTACCTAAATCACATTGGTTATGTTATGTTACATCAGGTGCTTGTCGGCCAAACGGCCCATGCTCTCCCCAGATGGGGACGAGCAGAAGAGAAATCACACTGGTGCGCACAATGGTGTGCTTAGAAGTGCTTGGTTCCCGTGGGGCCAGGCGGTATGCTTCCCGTGGGGCCGTGCAGTGTACTTGCATGCGTGATGGTGGGAACTGCACCTGAGGGTGGCGAGGTGTCTGGGCTGAGCTGGCGGCTGCCGCAACGAGAACAACAGTCTGCTGGTCTGAAACGGTGGCTGTATGTAGTAAAAGCGGTCAGTGGGCGAAAGTGTGTAAAAAGTGTCTGTGCTGCTCCAGCAGTGCTGACGCTGAAGCTGAGTGCGCGTTGTGGCGCAATTGTGGCGCAGGGCACCCTAGCCCGAGGTGCAGTGCATGCAAGTGCGCGTGAGCAGGGCAAGGCAGAGCGACAAAAGAGCTAGAAACGGGCTAGAGCTACTAGAGCTCAGCAACGACAACGCAACGCAGCAACAGGCAGCACTTGAACTCACAGCGAAAAGCCACGTGAGCAGGGGGCACGAGCGGCGTCCAGCAGGGTGAGTGGTCCAGTGTCCACAGTGAACAGTCAAGAAGGGGAAAGGTGATGCAAGTGCGTGAATGTGGTTGCTGAGCTGGGGTAGTGGTGTGTGCACAGCATAGTGGCAGCAGGCAAGTTAAGAGCAAGCCCCTGGCAAATGTGTGATGCCTTGTGCATGCACACACGGCAGGCATGCACATGCAGTGTTGCATGTCAGGCAAAGCAAGGAGACATGCTGTGTGCATAGCCACATGTGTGCATGGGCGACTGGCGCACCCAAGCGAAACACGCATGCACGGTGAAGGCATGCCTGCCATGCATACATGGTGAGCATAGCACTTGTCAAGCTGTGGCGTTGGTAATAATACGCGTCGCCGTCACGCGCCATGGGGGTGGCGGTGATGAGGGGCATGGCGCGTGGCCAAGGCGGTCTTGCGTGGGCACGGGGCTTGACTGTTGAGGCATTTTACTTGCCGTTGTAAAGTGCGTTATGCTCTGTTACATCAGGAGCGCGTCGTCCGAACGGCCCTTACACGCGCCACCAGCCGGGAACCAGCAGGCCAGAAGAGGCTCGTCAAGCTAGGCATAGGAAAGGCCGAAGGCAGGGCCGCAGTGCCTCAATGTGGCACAGCAGCATGATGCAGGGTTGCTTGCTTGGTACACATCATCCACGAGTGTTGTCATTCACCTGTGTCCAGCAGTCCCTTGTAGTGTGTGGCGAGGGCCGATAATACCGCTAGGCTTGGCAACGATAAGCTTGAGGCCGCTCGTTTGCCCTTTGATGCACAGTGTGTGCGTTGGAAGTTGGTGTCATTGTGTCATGGTCTGACGCTTGATTATGGTTTCCTCCGGCCGCGGCGTTACGCTGCAATTCATCTGCTTTGCATGTGTGGCCGCGTTCACGCAGGGGGCTGAGGATCTTTGCGCAGAGGAGGCTGAACAAACTTGAGTGCGCCTGGCTGGCGGATGAGATCAACCCCTTTCTGCTGAATGCCAATGTGAGCGTGTTGCTTGACGCGTGCATACGACCATAGCGTTGAACATACCTCGCCAGCGATTCAACGACGCCCACGACATACACCCAAGAGCGCTATGCACTTGATCCATGACCTCAGCACTTAATGGTCCCCATCTGTTATCCCATCATACCCTTTCATCATCCGCTGCTGGTATGTGTCAACCCCGTGTGTGTTACCTCCCGCCCCCCCAACAGGGGTATGTCGCTCGATCATGCGAGCTGCCACCACCCCTGGAGCCCGACACACCACTGCCACCGTCTTCTGATTGAGTGTGCAGCAGGTCCCTGGAGTGGCCGCATACAAAGCGGTTGGAATCGCTTCCGTACCACCTGCACACTCCCAGTGGTGCAGTTGCGCTGCATGGACGACTGGCCTTGCCAATGCAGACCCATAAGCTACTCCCGCTGGATGTGTACATACATCCCGCCGCATGGACGACTGGCCACGTTTGCACCAGTATTAGCACATTCTGAGCAGTACGTGTTTTCCACCGGTGGGTGTGTTCTATCTGTGCAAGCTGTAGCGGCGTTATGATTGACCGGCGACCGTCTTTGCATCCGGTGGCCATGCAGACATGATCGATGCAGCATACATCCCACAGCGTCAGGCCGATGTAGCGGCATGCATGCGCGTGTTCGCTGCATAGGCCGCACGCAACTGTATGCACGATGTACGCAGACCCAGCTAACAGATCGACCAGCGAACACCCACCACGCAGATGCGCTGGCTCTCGAGGATAGCTCCTGACACTGGATAAACATGCAGCCGTGCATGCCTGCCGTGCATCTCGTTCGCCTACTCAGACCAACCATGTTGCGCTATCGTACAGCATGCACGCAGTGCAGATGCCGCTTGTGCGGCCTGAAGTGCGTGTTGGTGGTCCTTCTTGACATACTGCTGCCTATTTACATTCTCTACGCCTTGTCGTTGGGCCGCCTCGTGTTGGTAGTAAATTTTCTTCCCACACACTGATAAGCAGACTGTTTCCTCCGTGCCTTCGTCTTTTCCGCCGCCTGCTGGGTGCATTGTGGGGATCCTGTGGTGCTTGCTGTCAGCTGCGCTTGGTGGGGCCGGGCCTTGTTTGTCACCGACGGCTGCAATGGGTAAGCGCACGCACCGCGCTTTCCGCCGCCCCATTGCTGTCCTGAGGCCGCTCGGTCCGTCCCCCCCCAGCGCCGCTGGCCCATGCATTGCGGTCTTCATCCCCCTTTGTTGCCGCCGGGTCGGAGGGTGCAGCCTTGCTGTTGAGGTGTCCGGGGTTCTGTGTGGCCGTCTGGCCTGACTTCGGTGTGGTTTCTTCGGACGGCCCGCGGGCCTGTTGTTCCTGCTCCTTGCCTGCTTCTTGCCTGCCTGCTTGCCGTGCTGTGTTTGCTGGCTGTCGCCTTCTCCGTTTCCCGTCCTTGTCCTTGTCCTTGTCCTTGTCCTGGCCGGGTTTTCTGAGGGTGCTTGGGGTCAGGCTTGTCTGTCCTGCTCGTGCCTGCTTCGGCAGCGGAGCCTCGCTTTGTAACCTTTCCCGTCCGGAAAAAAAAAAAAAAAAAAACTTGCC
>BDDA01000834.1:28609-45430 GCA_001662385.1 Chlamydomonas asymmetrica
GTAAGGATAGAGACTGCACAGTGCGTGCGTGCGCGCAGGGAGGGGGGGGGCGCGTCTTTGGGTGTGCCTGGGGTGGACGCGGGCGCCCAGGGACGGGGGCGGGGGCGGGGACGAGCGGCCATCGGCAGTGCTGGTTGGTACAGTTGGCCTGAATTACAGCTTGCTGAGATGCTGCGCTTGTGGAGTCAAAGGGGGCGTGCCGCGCATGGCAGCTTATCGGATCACGCCCTTGATCGGCGACGCGCTGCATGCCCCAAACGAACTGAGCGGACCACCATCTGCTGCACTGTTGCATCATTTGTGAAAGCTTCTCCTGCTACCTACATCACCTCATGCATGCCCTGTGACCAACTAGGCTCTGTGCCTCACTGATGTGCCGCGCTGAGCTGAACTGCAGGCAAGCGTCTTGTGCTATTCCGAGAGCGGTACATTGTGCTGGAGGGTGCAGACATACAGGTACGGCCTATTAACAGGCTTTAACAAAGCCTATAGTCTAATGGTGGACTTTGATGATGCAGTGTCGTGTGAAATGCGTGAGTGCCATGGCGCACAAGCGTAAATCCTCGGTATAACTGCAAGCGAGCACTCTTGACGTGTGGCAGCATCGTGTGGGCCGCTGGAGCCGCGCGGCTGAATGCGGCTGGTGGTGGCCCTTGGTGCTGCCTGAACAACCTTTGAGGTGCTGGCATTGCGGGCGTGTGCGTGACCTTCGAGTGGCCAGATTGCAGTGCGGTGGGGTGCGGTGCGGTGCGTCCGATAAGTGCGGTGCGTGCGATGCAGTGGCACATGCAGCGATGCCACATATACCTACATCGGCATGATGCATGACTGGTATGAGCCGCAAGCACACCGTATGCGCATGTGTTTGGCTGCCCAGCTGTATGCAGCCAGGTTTGTAAGGCACACACACGGGGCACTCTGGCAGGCAGACGGAGGCAGCGGCGGCGCATAGGCCTGGGGTGCATCGCGACGGCAATGCATTTTGGGCCAGGCGCTGTGCTGGAAGCGATCGCTACTTAGGGCTTCCACTCCACCCATGGTTTCTGAATTATGTGCAGGCGCCAACCGCTGGTTACGCGTGCACAGAGTGCTTGAGAGGTTATGTGTGAAGCCAACCTGCGTGAGTGCGCCTGTGCCTGTGTGCGTGCCTGGGGTGTGCAGGCGCTTGTGCGTACAACCAGCCGGACGGTGCCGGCCCCCACTGCGATGGACTTGATCCGTGCGGTTTTGGACGAGGTGATCAGCCGTGAAGCGGAGTAGCACAACCTGTTTATTTATGCATACTGTTCCCTGATCACCGTTAGTGTCAGTACACCAGTGGCGTCGCGCCAACACTGCAGTGCAGTACAGCCCTTACTTGAGGCGGTACTTGGACAGTAGTGCAGTACAGCCCTTACTTGAGGCGGTACTTGGACAGTAGTGCAGTACAGCCCTTACTTGAGGCGGTACTTGGACACTGCAGTGCAGTACAGCCCTTACTTGAGGCGGTACTTGGACAGTAGTGCAACACTGCAGCACAAACCTTGCAGCAGTCAACTTAGTGGTCGACAGGTCGGTATCAGCTGGTGTGCATATCGTGGTAGATGACCGCTTGGCATGCGCCCGCACCCGACCCAGTACCCACCGCGTCTCAACCAGACCGCACCGCACCATGCACCGCATTCCCAGTGCATTGCGTGTTGCCATTTGAACTTTCAAGAATATAATCAGGGTGCCTCTGGCTTTGTGCGAGGGCATCGCCGCAATTGTGTGTGCGAATTTGTATGCCGCAGACGGTGCGGGCGTGCACGTGTCCTAGTCCTGAATTGCAACCATCACCCGTTTGTAATAGAAACGCTCATTCTCAGTCCTTTATGACCACAGGCAGGGGGTAATTTGTTTAATGCATTCTGCTTGCCAGACCTGCTGGTGACATGCAAGTATGCTTCAGGGCCGGCTGGCATGCCTAAGCGGTGCTGTTGTATCGCTGTCGACAACTTACCGTGGGGCCTCACCGACTCCCAGTGTTTTGCATGATGACATGCCTGCCCCCTACCCCCTGACCCACGCACGCAGGCCAACGCGCCGTACTGGCTTGACGCCAGCAGCCGTGCGCTGATGCAGGGGTTGCTGGCGGTGTCAGAGCCTGAGCTGCCGCCCGGCATACGCGCCACGCTGCGGCCCTACCAGCTGCGCGGATACCAGTGGATGGTGAGTGAGTGGGTCAGAGGGTGCATGAGTCATCGTGTGTGGGGGGTGTGAGTCATAGGACAAGTCTAGTGCCCGAACTTCCTCGAAGAGGAAGAGAGGGCTACAATGAATGTAGGGCCTACCAGCCGCTTTCCAGCTAGCGCCACGACTGCCACGACGCCTCAACAGGCCCATTGTGCGTGTGGGCACCCATTTGATGCCACGTGTTTGCAGCAAGCGTGCGCGTGCTATGGCGTGATGGTCGCTGTGGGTGACGTGCAGATGACGCTGCTGAGCAACGGCTTCGGCGCCATCCTGGCGGATGACATGGGCCTTGGCAAGACGCTGCAGGTGTGCATGTGTGCGTACGTGACACGCACGTGCGTCCTGAGCACTGTGCCAGCTCAGCCGTGCATACGCCACGCTGTGCTGCGTGTTTGTGTTGCTGTCACTGAATTTGTACCCATGATGTCTACCGTGTACCGTATGATACATGGAATTCTGAAATGACCGATATAGTGCTGCATTTGGCGATATAGTGCTGCATTTGTTTGTCGTTCCTGTACCTTGCATACTAGGTTTTGGGGTGCGTGCTTGTAGCCCAGGTGTTTCCTGTATTGCCTCTGCTGGCATTCAAATGTCCAATGCGCGGTTGTGCCGGTGTGTGCCTGCAGACCATCTGTGTGCTGGTGGAGCTGTCGCGGCGCGGGCTGCTGCCGCCGCAGCGCCCCGCGCTGGTGGTGGCGCCGACCTCGCTGATCACCAACTGGCAGCGCGAGGTGGAGCGCTTTGTGGCACCGGGGGAGCTGAGCGTGTACGTACACCACGCAAAAAGCAGGTGAGGGCCTGGATGGGCCGCATGCGGGCGAGCAACACACGCACACGTCCTGACCATCGTATCTGCTGGATACCGAACTGCCAGCCGCATTCTCTCCTGGCAGTGGTTTGGGGTTTGTTGTGCTTAGAGCTTGCTAGCCTGGGCTGATACTCGTCCTCTCGATGAGGACTGGCAATGCCCGCCTGTCCCTTGCCATTTTGATCTGGGTTGAACCCGTAGGCGGGTTGGCGGGGGAGCACCCAAGAATAAGGCATGGGGCAATGAGGGGCAAGCGGCAGCAGACTCCGATTTCGAACCCGAAGACAATGAAGCAGCTGCTGCTGATGACTGGGAGGATGAGCCCACCATATGCACAGTCAGAATGGATGGTCAGGGCAGTGTCAGCGCTGGCGGTGCAGCAGGTGCTGGCAGCGCGGTGGCAGCAGCGGGCAGCGGGGTGGTGTGGCTTACGAGCTACGGCACGCTGAGGTGAGCGGCGTCTTGACTTGTGCTGCCTTGAGGTGTCCTGTGCTATCTTAGCGCAGCTAGCTAACTCGCTAACGCTGTTTCCGCCGTTCATTTGCATGCGCTTGTGTTGTGTCAGGCGCATGCCAGCGTTGCAGGCCATGCTCCCTCCCCGAGAGGCTTGCGCGGTGCTATTACACTGTGCACATAGTGCAACACTGACCAACCCCTGGTGCGCCTCACCATGGTAATCTGCGCCGGGTGTGTGTCGGTGGCTGTACATGTGTGCAGGTCCGACGCGGCTGCGTTCAAGAAGCAGCAGTTTGGCCTGATTGTCATCGATGAGGCGCAGGCGATCAAGAACGCCACCAGCCAGACGGCCAAGGCGATCAAGGCAAGGCCGTAGGGGGTAGGGGACGAGGCACACCATTGAATACGTGTGCGCTGCCCTGCGCCCCCAACAGCCCTGGCAGTGCGTGTTCGTATCGAGAAGTGCCGGTAGCGCTTGTGCAGGCAAATCGCTGCCGCTACATGATGCATGCGGTCCTGCATGTCACCAGTGCCTGTCAATCTGCAGGAGAGTCCGCCGCACGGTGCTCCATACGCTGCGCCGTGTGCACACACCCACATGGTTTCATCCGTGTGTTTGCCTGGGGCGGGGGGGGCAGGGGTGGGCAGGCAGGTGTAGACCCATGCGTTTGCGCGTGTGCAAAGCATGCATACGTAGAACGACGTCATGTGTGCGTGGGTGTGCACTACACTGCTGTGGCTGCCGTGTGCAGGCGC
Source organism: Chlamydomonas asymmetrica (assembly GCA_001662385.1). Taxonomy (NCBI): domain Eukaryota; kingdom Viridiplantae; phylum Chlorophyta; class Chlorophyceae; order Chlamydomonadales; family Chlamydomonadaceae; genus Chlamydomonas; species Chlamydomonas asymmetrica. The sequence goes on from BDDA01000834.1 coordinate 32,847, forward strand.
TGTCCTCGCCCCTGCGCCTGGCGCTGAGCGGTACGCCCGTTGAGAACCGGCTGGCGGAGCTGCACTCCATCATGCACTACGCACTGCCGGGATACCTGGGTGGGTACTGGGCTAGCTACCTGTGTACGGTGCGGTGCGGCGTTAGGGTGTTATGCGAGTCATGCTGCATACTGCCAGGCATGTTAGCGTGGCTCGTTGTGGCGTATGCGGGGGGCGGCGGCGGCGTGGCGAAGCTTGTCAGCAGATTATCTCTGCTTGCACCCTCCCCATGGAGGGAGGCGTGGCAGTGCAGCAGCCTGCCATGTGGCCATGCAGCTTGGCACAGCATACGCCAAGTTGGCAATGCAGGCCGGGGCCGCATGGGATGGCGCCAAGGGGTGTGGGCCCCAACATAGACCCGCTTCACAGTTCACACAGTAGCCACCCAACCGTGTCTGAAGTTTATTGGAACCTGCTGTACTGCACTTTGTGTGGCACTGCAACTGCACCTACCTGCGTCTTCAGGCACCCCCAAGCAGTTCAACGCGAACTTTGCCAAGCCCATCGAGGGGGACAAGAACGTGGAGGTGAGCGCATGAGTGAAGAGCAGCAGCGTATTGCACGCTGCTCGCAGTGGCTTTGCCCTGCCCCTATGTGCCCCCATCACCTCCATTGTAGCATTAGGTTCAAGTGTTAGGCTTGCACACTTGGAACTTTGTGGCAGAGACCGATACTCCCCTCTAGACAGGGACGGATAGCAAACCAACAGCTGGCATGAGCATGAGCCTGCCTGGTGCTGCATGCATGATGAATGTGTGAGCGCATCACATACCTCGGGCTTGCAATGCAGGAAGCATCATGATCAGATGCGATACACAAGCCCTCCTGCATGCATCAGTCTTGCCATCGTGCCACGAATCATGCATGACATTATGCATTACCGTACGTCATGGCTCGTGCTTGTGCGTGTGCGCTGGTGTCTCAGTAGGCGCTGGAGCGGCTCAAGCGCCTGACGTCCCCCTTTATGCTGCGCCGCCTCAAGACAGACCCCACCGTGGCCGCGGACCTACCACCCAAGGCGAGAGCTCGCCACCTCATTCGCACATTGATTGATTGGTCGTACCGCATTACGTCAGGGAGATGGCTGTTACAGACGTTCACTGCTGGATGCGGCAACCTGCTTGCAGGTGCATGTGTGTTCAAGTGGATTTACTTCCCGTTGGGCCATGCAGTATGCTTTCCGTGGGGCCATGCAGTGTGCTTGTATGTGTGCTTATGCGTGATAGTGGGAACTGCACCTGACGGTGGCGAGGTGTCTGGGCTGCGCTGACGGCTGGCGCAAAGGGAACAGCGGTCTGATGCTCTGAGTCGGTGGCTGTAGTAAAAGCGGTCTGTGAGTGAAAGTGTGTTAACAGTGTCTGTGCTGCTCCAGCGGTGCTGTAGCTGAAGCTGATCAGCGCGCAACGCGCAAGGGCACCCCAGCCCGAGATGCATGTGTGTGTGTATCTTGATAGTGTACCGCTGTACCGCCTTGCAGATCGTGATGGACCACTACGCGGATCTGGTGCCTGCTCAGGCCGCTCTGTACCAGGTGGGCAAGCACTGCTGGCCTGCCTGCTGCCTGCAGGGCTCCTCTATCTGCCTATGCAAACATGCTGCCCGAGTCCTTGCTGAACACCTCAGCAGGGGCTGTTCGCCCCCCCCTTCCCCCGTCCCTCTTCCCACAGATACGCATCGCTGCAATCCCCTTCATCCCATGTGTGATCTCTTGCATCAGCTACCGATATGCATCTTGGGTACCGGATTGTGGCTGGCGCTGACATGGATCTTGATATTTGTCTAGGATCTTGGATCTTGGATCTTGCCATCTTGGTGTGTGACTGTGTGTGTGTGTGATCACCAGGGCATCGTGGACGAGGTGATGGCGGAGATGGACAAGGCGGCGGATGACCCCACCAAGCGACGCAAAAAGATGGGCCTCATCTTCAAACTCATTCCGAGGTACGTTGTGCCCAGGGATGACCAAGGCCAGTCTAATCTCGTTATCCAATCCGGCTGGTTGGCTGCACTTCAAGCAACCACTTTCTCATGATTACATGATGTATGATGCAGTCTGATGTGTTAGTGATGCGTACCACTGCAACCAGAGGCCTGCTCCTGCCAGCCGAGCGCTCTGGCATGTGTTTGCGGTGCACGCGCATGTGTATGTGCGCTTGTCAATGTGTGAGTGTGTGCGTGCATGTGTGTGTGTCTCAGACTGAAGCAGGTGTGCAACCACCCTGCCAACTACGACCCCTTCATGCCACGCAACGCTGAGCTCAGCGGTGAGACCCTCCTGACTGACACACGTGCACACACACACCACTGCATGGAGAGCTGCTTAAGTATCTCCTCGTCTTACACAACCTGGCGTGTCACCCAGCCTGTTACTGTTGTGCACTTGATGTTCGATGGCAGTCATCACGGGCGGTCATGGAACGCCATCAAGTGAGCCTGTTGCACTCCGGCCATGGCCCCCTGCTGCTCATGCTGCCCTCATCCGCACACCCACCTACCCCCATACCGCTATGGTGTGCTCATCTCTCCATTTCTCCTTTCCCCTGGTGTTGGTACGCGCCTCAACACACACGCGTTTGGGTGCGCAGGCAAGCTGTCGCTGCTGTGTGAGCTGCTGGACCCTCTCATCGCTGCGGGCAACAAGGTGCTGGTGTTCAGCCAGTACACCGCAATGCAGGACATCCTGGTGCAGGTGGGGGTGGGCGGGACTGACGGGTGTGCAGGGTGGGCGGATCGGATTGAGGGGTGGGCGGACCGGATTGAGCACCAGCCCGCTGAAGGTCCTGCACTGGATGTTATTGGGGAGGGGGGCTGAAGTATGTTTGAAACGCGAGCGGTCAGATCTTGGAATCAAATCTTGACATGCTGCCCCTCGGGCTGCCTGCTGTATGACATGGTCTTTCATGTGCGCATATGCATCTTGCTTGGCATGGCATCTGCGCTGCTTATCCCCTGGCATTGATGCGAGTCACGCCATCGTCCCGAGTGGGCGTGTGAGGACGTGCCCCATCCCCCCAGCTCTCCACCAGTGCTTCGCCACGACCTGTCTACCCCGTTGTTCATGTACACAGGAGGACACGCCAGCTAGGATGCATGCATGCCACACACACACACACAGTACCGTATTGGGCACCAGCGATCGAACTAAATGAATCACTACACAATGAATCACTTCTGATTGCTGCATGCTGGTTCCGTATGCTGCTGTGTGCCACTGGGCGCTAATGTGTGCTGCTGATGTGTGTGGCATGCGGTGCGTCATGGTCCAGACGCTGAGTGCGCGATACGCTCAGGTTCCGCTGCTGCTGCGCGGCGACATGAGCCGTGAGGGACGCGCCGCCGCCGTCACACGCTTCCAGACAGACCCCTCGGTGCAGGTACGGTAGGCAGATATTGGTGGTGGTGACAGCGAGCACCTGATGAAGTAGCAGCGGTGGTACCTGAGTGGGTGGCCGTAGGGTTAAGGCTTTCACGGGAATGCCTAGGCAGCATAGCGGGTTTGAGGGCTAAGCGAGAGAGTCTTGTTGTTTAAGGCTTCAGGCGGCGGTTAGCAGGCGTGCTGGCCCACAGGCTGGTACCTCCATTGCACACCTCCATGGATGCGGTGGCGTATTTCCTGCCAGGGCACAGCACGTTACAATAGCGCTGCTGCTGATGCCGCCGCTGTCTGGCTGTCTGGCTGGCTGCTGCTGCCGCTGCTGCGGTCCACCCGGCAGGTGTTCATCATCAGCCTCAAGGCCGGCGGCGTGGGCCTCAACCTCACCGCCGCCAACCACGTCGTGCACTATGACCTCTGGTGGAACGCGCAAGTGGTGAGCGGCTGGCCGGGTGTGCTGCTGCTTGTACTGCTCGGCTCATCCTGTGAGTCGACGGGCTCAATGTGCTGGTTGCCTGATTGGTTAGCTTTCATGCATTGTTGACTTTCGTGCTTTCGTGCATTGCCTGGCTCGTTATGCATGTATACCCGTCAGCAGGACGAGTGCTGGTGAGCGCACAAAACCGGCAGCGAGAAACGACCCTGCTCCGCACAGCTGCCGCGTAGCCGCTGCAATCTCTACCAGAGACCTGCCCCTCTGCATATCTGTTCTCATTTTCCTTTGCTCTCCTTTGCCCCCAGCATCGCATGTTCACAGTGCTAGTTGGGGGGTGGTTGCATGCGCATATTGCAGTGTGCTCCCTCCCCTCACTCACCCAACACCACGCACCTCTTCCAATGACCTCAGTACACCATCATACTGATCTTACCTGCTCACTCGATTGTGCGTCGTGCGCATGTGTGCGTGTGTGTGCCACACTGCCTGCCCCCTTGCAGGAGAACCAGGCAACCGACAGGGCCTTCAGGTGCGTATGTGTATGTATGTGTGCTGCACCGAATAGAGCAACGCCCCCATGCAACACGCGCATGCACACGCATGCACACGAATTGCGCACCAGTCTTCCTCGTGTTTCGTTTTGCCTCACGTGTCGTTGGTCGTCGTGTGCGTGCTGTCTTGCCAGCGTCGCCCTGTGCATGTTGTTGGGCACAGCCGACGCCTCCGAGACGGTGTTGTGTTTGCTTGGCGGCCAAGCCTTTCAAAGCACGAAGGCATCGTTGTACATGCTGATAGGGGTCGCCTGCGCCACCCTTACTTGCAAAGCAGTCCGGCTTATAATCTGTTTCTTTCACGCCTACATGTCGCTGAACAGCCGGCACTTACCGCTTCTTGCCTGCACGCTCGCCTGGATGGCGTACGCAATGCAGGATCGGGCAGGTGCGCAGCGTGTTTGTGCACCGCCTCATCAGCCGCGGCACGTTTGAGGAGCGCATCAACGCGCTGATGGCCGCCAAGCGCGAGCTCAGCGACCTCAGCGTGGCGGTGGGGGAGCGCTGGATCACAGACCTGCCGGAGCAGGAGCTCAAGGCGCTCTTCGCCCAGGGCTCAAGGTAGCAAGCCGTGAGGATGATGAGGTTGAGGATGATGAGGATGGTCAGCATCAGAGGAGGAATGATTTGGATGCTGAGGGGTAATTGCCATAGGCGCCAGCACCCCTTGCTTATCACCGACGCCAACATGCTAACACACCTGACCCAGCGACCGGTGCTGGCGGCGTGAGAGTCGCTGGCCGCTGGCAATTCGTTGTAAATGAAGTGAGGTGCTGCGTACGCTGCGTCTGCCAGCCAGCCGGTCACTCGTTACGGCAATGCGGGCATCACAAGCTTTGAGCCGCACGTTGGCGGCAAGCGCTAATGTGCATTGCCGGCTGGGTTGCGGATGCTGCAGGATATCCATGCATGGCCACCTACCTGCATCAACCTCTCTCACCTGCTCTTCTACTGGCTACTCTGGCCAGCACATGCAGTCGCAGCTTCCCCCTTGATTGCATGCGCTCCATGCGGCTCCCCTCATTGGTATTCATTTAATGTGCATACGTCCTGGTGAAGCCGCCAACTTAATTGATTGATTGTCTTTGCATCCTGTTGCTTTGCAGGCTGGGTCGTTTTCACGTGTTGGACATGGAGATTGACTGTTCGAGTGTCATAACTACGGTATTGCACCCACTACGGTATTGCATTGTAACTTCTGTGCGGGCAGCATCGGCGCGACCGTGGTGTGACACGTGACGCACCCTTGGTGCCCCAGACACCTCTTATCTGCTGCATGCACGCACCGAGTGAGGACTGATGACGCATGACTCATTCCAGCACTGCACATGCACGTGTACATGCATGTTTGCCAGCATTTACGGGCAATGTGTAATGCGGTGAATGAACTTGCAATGGCACTAAAGCGCCAAGTGTTGGGGGATCGCATGCGCCAAACGGCGCCTTTCCTGCCCATGTGCATGTGCCGCAAGCCGCATGCAGTACTCACGCATTACCAGCAGGGCTTGAGATGCGCACAAGCAACAGTGAGAGCACTGTATGTGCTTGGCTGGAATGCTAGAAGTGGGTTGCCATTCCTGCTTTTCGATGTGACACTTTTGCGTGCTTGTATCGCCCACTCGCATGAACACAAATACACACCTGCAGGACGCCTTGCCATCATCATGTGCAATCTCTGTCAGTACGCATATGCGCACTGCATGGCCCCATGGAAATCACACTGCACGGCCCAATGGGAGCCTCTTCCCGACACACGCGCCTGGCAAGGCAAGGAGCAGCAGCCTGGCGCCGAGCGGTGCGGCGCATGCGCACTTTGGAGTTTGGGCAAGCCTGCCAGCACCCTGGCCAGGCTCTTGCAGCCTGGGCTAGCGCTTGCTGCACGCAGTGATAATGCGCAGACAACACGTTTAGCACGTTGCAGGTGCGGCCGATACGTGAAGGCACATGTTGACATGTACATGTATGCGCTCCTGCGCCGCGCGGTGCCGAGCTGCTAGCGCCACACATACTGATGAGCGCCCCAATACACGTTGCGCTGGTCCAGTGGTCCGCGTGCACTTAAAACTCCCACCCACCAGGTCACGAAACACCTCTGCTGGTACCTGTGCATAACCAGCGCATCTGTGGGAAACACATTTCTGTACAGAGAACGCAGGGGAGATACAAGGTAGGTAATGCTTGTGGCAACGCAAGCACTATGCATGCATCAGGGAAACGTTGGCAACGCATATACACACAGTGACGCCTGGTGGTGACCTTCGTTCTGACTGGGATGTACCGCACAAAGAAGCAGCTGCCCTGGAGCAGTTGGAGTCCACTGGAATGCAACTTGTTAAGGCAGCTCTGAAATAGAGCAGGTGAACTTTGAGCTAACCTCACATTACACATCACTAGCACACGCACACACACACCCGCTGCTATTGTCAACACACTGTCGAGCCCGGCACAACCAGCTTTACACCTTGACCGGCAGCACCTTGAAACTTGCAAACCTGAAAACGTGCCCAGAACGCGTATTTGTCTTCTCGGTATTCTGCTGCTCACTACGAGCCATCTGGCTGCCTCCAAAGCCTCAGCGGTGGACGACTGGGAGGCGAAAGTCAGCCAAGCGCTCGGAAAGGCAAAGGCCTGGGCCGACACCGTTCAGGACCTACTGGTATGCAACCTGCGCACGTGCATGATGTGTTTATTAGGAGTTGCTAGTGGGCAAGGTGTTGGTCCCCTGAGAAGTTCAGTGGCCACTCGGACTAACGCATGAAGGGTGTGTCGGCAACTTGGCATACAGACCGACGCAACGGAGCGTGATGAAGCATTTAACAAGTTCAAAACGGATTTTCAGAAGAACTACATCAACCAGACGGTGGGTATACGACGGTGCTTTGTGTCATGCGCGCTTGAACCGCGCTGTTGTGCTACCTCCGTGCAAGCACGGTAAACTGACTGAAGCTGCCCTTGAAACAATGAACTGCGCTGAGGAAATCAACGAGAGAAAACAAGCTTTTACTGACAACCTCAACCGTATGTTGGCGCTGAATGGACGAAAGATGGGCTGGCTGGTAAGGAGCAAGCTGGTTTAATGGTTTGCGCGGAGCCAAATAAAGGCTATGCTGGTTAGCGATTGGGCACGCTCTTAATATTGCATAATCAAACAAGCATAGTGCAAGGCCAGTGCAGCTGCCTTACCACACTTGACTATCACGCTCAACCTGCTTGCTACTTCGTCCCACAGGCTGGCTTGACCCCGTTTGCCGACATGACTCCCCTGGAGTTTGCGAAGCTCCAGACCCTCAAGGTATGTCCTTCCCAGGCCACTGCCTTGTACACCAGCACGTGTGCATTTCGCGCTCAACCTGTCCCTCGAAGCTCACCAAACGCTCTGACAGCTGCATCCTCAACAACCGTTGAACACCGATATTGCGTGCTGTGACATGCTTGTCCTTGCAGCTCTTTCCACACGTCACCTCCGCCCCAACCCCGGCCCCCACCGCTTCCCCGACCACGGGCCCCGCCCCCACCCCCACCCCCGAGCCCTCGCCCCCAACCGTCGTGAACTGGGTCAACGCGGGCATGGTGAGGCCCATCCGCAACCAAAAGTCCTGCGGCTGCTGCTGGGCGTTTGCCACGGTCGCCACGGTGGAGATACAGAACGCGATCTACGCCAACCGCTCCATGGACCTCAGCCCGCAGCAGCTCATCGACTGCAACGTGCCCCAGAACAACGGATGCAACGGCGGCTGGATGGAGGTGAGGCGACATCTATACAGGCAAAGCAAAGCGCTTGATGTACGCAAGCGCTGACGCACGCATGGCGAACGTATGGCGCGAACGAGCACGCACAGACACGACGGAAGGACGTATGCAGCGTTCGGCGGGAACGCAACGCACGAGCAGGGGCGCCGCACAGTGGCCCAGAATTAGCAAAATGCAATCCTGACTCACTCCTCCCACCGTTCAATCGCGCTGGTGAACCGTGCATGCATGGGTTGTCATTGTTGTTGGTTGGCTGCTGCCGTTGTACAACTCAACCAGCAGCATCCACTCGCTGATCCTCCCCGCCATGCATGTAATGCATGCAATGCACGCAGCAAGCCTACCTGTACGTGATGGGCAACAACGGCAGCGCCCTGGACACCACGTACCCCTACACCAACACCGACGCGGCGTCGTGCAACGCCGCGGAGGCCTCCCAGACCGCGGAGGGCATTGTGTCGTACCGCTACGTCTCACCGGGCAGCCAAGAGGAGCTCATCAAGGCGGTGGCCAAGGGGGTGAGCGATTGTATTGGATGTATGGGTCTATTGGATGTCGGGACTCGTCCGGCCATCCAAATAGCAGGGCTGGGTGCCGAGAGGATGGACATGCATTCCTTGCGCTCATTCCACACTGCCAGCGCTTAAATTGTTGGCATGCGGTCAGGTTATTGACCCTCAATCCCACCCTCATGCTGGTGCTGGCCCTGACAGCCATGCATGCATGTGGCATCCTATCATGTTCAGCGGTTTGGCTCCCCCTGGCAGTGTGGCGCTGCCTTGTCGTCCACTGCTGTGTTGTCATGCATGCTATGTCATGTTGTCATGCGTGTGTCCTGCCAGGCGGTGGCGGTTGGGATCGACGCCTCCAACGCCTTCCAATACTACTCAGGTGAGGCTGCAGTACCACGCCCAAACCCCAGCCATATTCAGACGTCATTCAGATTTACAATGTCATTCCGCATTGTGTCCTGGACTTGCGCGGTTTGGCTGGCAGATGACCGCAGGAACATGCAACCAACCCCATGCAGGCTTAGCAATGCCGCCTGTGATTGCCCCCTTGATGGGCCAGACTCTGGCCCCATGTCGAGCAACTGCAACACCATCAGGTTCATGAGTCATAACCCATGGGGCTGATCATGTTGGCCTTGCGCGTTCAGGTGGCGTCTTCGATGACTTCAGCCTGTGCACGGACTCCGTCAACCACGCCGTTGTGCGTGATTGTGGGCTACAACATGCAAGAAGGTGCGCCTGAGAATGCAGCCGCACCTGCTTCGCATGGCGGGTCTGTGCATTACCAGCCTCAGCCATGATTGGATGCCGAACTGGATGCAGAGATCGCAGTGGAAATTCCGTTGCATGGGCGTTGTCCTGGCGGGCTGAGCCAGCATGGCATTGTCAAGGTGTTTTCGCTGCAGTGCATTGTGCACCAGGCCCACATCGCATGCGCACTGTGGGATGTGATGTGTGTACACAGGCTGGTGGCTGGTGCGCAACAGCTGGGGAGCCGGCTGGGGCGAGCAGGGCTACATCCGGATGGCGATGGGCACAAACAACGGCGCCAACCCTAACGGCATGTGCGGCATTATGAAGGTGAGCAAGCGCACCCGTGCACAGACGCACGTGCGCTCTCGCGCTCACCACCACGAGACGGAGGGCCTGTTTGCGAGCCGGCAAGAGTTGCCTTTTGAGGCGATGTTGGCTGCCGCCCAGACCGCACGATGCAAACCAAAGGCAGCACCTGAAGCAGCACCAAATCATCTGGCGTTGCAGCTTATGTCTAGGACTTGGCACGGAGATAGAGAGTTACCCATGCATACCTGAGTGAGGGAAAGCATGCATGTCAGCGTGGAACGACGGTACAGGACCATGGCATACATCAATACGTGCTGAAACGGCAGGCTGGATGTTGTGTCTTGCACCTCTCACTACAGTGGCTGTTATGCATGTATGCAGGTGCCCATCACACCCACAATGGGCGACATGCAGATGGTCGGTGGGAACGGCACGAGCTTGCAGCAGGGCAGCGGCGCGAGCACGCTGCGCGCCGCGAGCTTGACGCTGCTGCTGGCGCTGCTCGGGGCGCTGCTGCTGCTGCAGAGCGTGGCTGTGGGTGGAGCGGCGGCCCATCACCGTCACCTGTAAGAGTTAGTCACACCCGCAAGGGTGTTGCGGATTCTTGGATGCCCGTGTGATGTGAACCACGATGCGTTCTTGCTGGTGCCCGCAAAGCGCAATGAGAACCACCACATGCAGCCACAGCGCTCGTGTTTGTGTCGTGTTTGTGTCGTCTAATTCATGCAGTTGCTAGGTGTGTTCAGCTCACGGGGAGCAGTATTGCAGCATGCATTCAGGACGCTACCTGCTGGACGCAGCGCCATAGTTCATGCATGCACGCAATGCATGCTATGGCATGCATTGGGAGGCCAGCAACACGGCATCGCATGCGTTGCGTCGCCGGAAAATCGTCCCTGGCAAAGCAGCTGCAACAACATCACACACATGCGGCCATTTCACCCGAGGAATCCCATTTATCAGTCATTATTGCTGCAATGGCCTCTATTCATCCGTGATCATCTACCGTCCCTGCATTGTTGGGGTCAGGGTTAGGGTTCAAACCCTAGGTTTTATTGCCATATGCCTACCATGTCTGCGTCCTGCCCTTTATTTATAATAATGGATGAATGAAACATCTGTGGCCAGCTCCATAATCCTCATTACCTTCATCTTGTTTTGTGTGTTATGCCCAACTGCCCGATTGACACAACCAACGCATGAGTGAAGCGATTGCGCCGTTGCGGTATTACCTACCCGTACCGATTAATCGATTCAACCAGTGATGCGCTTAGCTGTCAGTGGCAAAGGGGTGCATGTCCGCTGTACATTGGAGATTATTGTGCTTGTATTTGTTCGAGGACCCCATGGTAGCAACTAGCGAGCGGCAAAGGCACGCGGATCCAGACATTACTCATTACTCATTACTCATTACTCAACGTGGCCTCGCTGCTGCGAGCACTGGAACCCACAGTCCAGCCTGAAGGTTTCGGGCGTTGTCGTCGCCTGGCGCTGGCTCTCAACACCATGCACTACGCAATGAACACCTTCCGGCGTGCGATGTGCACTGGCATGCAGAGCGAGTGGCGTGCGCGCACGGTCCTCGCTTGACTAGGTCTTTCCCTGCATGCCACACAGCAGGCCTGCCGATTGCTCCAGGTCGCTGGGTAGTGGCACTGCAGGGTTTTGTTTTATGGTCACCGTTTTGCCCCCTGGCCCAATCAGCAGGGGCGGATTGGGCAGTTATGGCTCAAAACTCGGGTGCCACAGAGCGCCGACTCTAACGGTCATGCCTGGCACCGCCGCCCAGCACTGGCCGCCTGTTGATTCCGGGGCACAGTGCGCTCAATAACGCAATAATACATGGAGCATGACGACGTCATGCAGGCACCCTTGCACAGCACTGCCACGTTATATGGAATTGCCCTGGCATGCTGGTCCCAATGGGTACGTTTAAAACTTTAAATGGCTATATGCCTGAAGCCCTGAACATGAGTAAGCATAGCCACGAGGGCCACACTACTATACGCGGATGGCTACAACTATACGTGGATGGCTACCTCTTACACAGGTAGTGCGGTATGCTAATATAGCACTGTGATGGGCTGGGGTAGCAGTGTGTTCTTGTGCGTGCGTGTGGGTGCCTTGAGTGGAATCCGCACGCGGAAATCGTGCATTTGCGGGCAGATATGCATGCAGCCGCATGCGTGAGAGCCCCAAGCTCACTGCAAGCAGTGCCGGGCGCACAGGGTCGCTACGCCATGGTCATCGCCATTGAGGGACACAGCGATACGCAACAACACCATGCCGTTTTGTTCACAGCATTTAAGCATGCCGAGAGGGCACTGGCAGTAGTGAGTACGGTAGCAGACGGTTTTGGTTGACGTCCACATGCATGTATGCGAGTACGCAAACCCGCGTGCCGTGCTGCATGGGACATGAATACGTTATGGTGGGTTGAGTTCGAGTTCAAGGGTTCATGCAGAGTTCCGTAGGATGAAAGGTTTGCATGGGTGCTGCCTGGCAAGCTTCGCCACGCTGTGTCTTCTATCACCCACCAGCGCTTGCATGCTGTGACAGTGCAGGCGCACGCTGTGCAACGACTGCAGAGTGACAGCGGCGAGAGGCTAGGACTACCAGTGGGAGCAAGCAAGGATACGGTACGTACTGACCCAGCATGCATGCGTTGGACTTATGCGAGATGCTGCAGGGGCCATGGGCCAGATGAGGAGTAACGTGCAGCTAACCAAGCGGTTGCCAGAGGATGGCTATACAGACGGCACTGCGCTTCATTGTGCAACACCTCTGTGCACAGCACCACCTATGCGTGCTGGCCGCTGAACGGCGGCCGCACACGTTTTTTTTTTTTTTTTTTTTTTTCG